>CM067081.1:44903408-44970908 GCA_034008185.1 Gorsachius magnificus
TCTGCACCATCCAACTTTAACCCAAGACATCCTCTTTGCTGTTATGGTGTTGCCTTCAGCTATATATTATGCTGGTTGTACTGTTTAGTTTTTTTAAAAGACTTATGAAAAATATAGCTTGGAGAAGCTCAAGTTCGGCTTTTAATCACACCTGGTCTGCTTAGGAGTTTTGTGACCAAGAATGCACTATCCAACTCCTCCAAAATTTTAAATGATTGGCATGAATCAGTCTAAAGTATACCATTAGCTCACAAGAAACATTAGAGATGTGACTGATCTCTAAAACCAGAACTAAAGAAGTTTATACCAGAATGGGGTGAAGGGGAAGCAGGCATAAAGACAGACTTTTTCCTGACTCAGTCTGTTGGGTTCTTCACCAACCTCTTCAAACCCCAAAATAGACCTGTTTAGAGGCATAAAATCTGTGATTGTTTGGTTTTTTTTTTTAAAAATAACTTCCTAAATAGCATAAAGAAAAAATTGATGCAAATCATCCAGATATTAGATGCATCATCAAAGTGGAGAAGCTTTTTCAACAAAAGTAAGTTGAAAGGTAGGAACAAATCAAAACTGCTTTTCATTGAACATTGACAGTACTGGTCCATGTCAGAGGAAAAACCCAAACCCTCTGCACTCGATAAAGAAGTATCTCTGAGAATTCATTGTGAACCTTACATTACATGCAATGATAGCAGAATCTGTAATAACCATGTTATTTCTTAGAAAAAAAATCTGAAAAATATTATGTTGAGATACTGTAACAAAAAAGGAAGTGGTATGAAGTTCATTTTTTTAAAAAAAATTGTATCATACAAATTACCCATACTATTTGCAAGGAAGTACTGTCTATGTCTAGGTTGGAATTCTCAGTTAAGGCTTTTCAAAACTGATTTTTTTTCGTAATTTGCATTTGAACAACTTGGAGAAAACTTAACGCTAATTGCAAGTCAGGTTATTAGCACTTTTGAAATAGTTCCTTCAAGTAGTCTCAAGTGGAAGACATTCTTAAAATTTTGCTGTAAGCCCTCTTTTATGTAACAGTAACTATAAGAATAAAGTGGTACAAATAAAGCCTAGGAGATAAATGTTTTATTCCATTAAAGCCAGGGCATTCGCTTATGTGTGTTTTCAGGAAGAGTATGTATGACTCTATATTCCCTTTAAATTCACAAAACAATTGTGTGTTTCTTAATGTCTTCAGAATTAAATTCTAGATCAGCTTGACATATCATGTATTTTTTTCTTCTCCTGCCAGTGCATTTTTTTAAACTAGCAAAATGGAAAACTAAAAATAACTAAAAATACTTTAGAGAAACAGAACCGTATTTGTCTGGTCATCCTCATGCTGCCACAGGACATATCCCCACTTAGTGGGAACAGCCATAACTTCATTCCCTATAACATATCTTTCCCAGCATCAAACACAAAGGGAACTAATGATTTAAAAACTGCAATGTGGTAGCATGATAAAAGAAGTCCTTTCTAACATCTTATCAATTACCATTACATCTTCTGTTTAACAATTCATTATAAAAATGAAAATGAGCACACAAACTCTTTCAAGGGGGTTTTTAGCTCCCCTCCCCTCATATGTAATAAAGACCATCAAAGACTATGAAGACCATTCTAAGGTCTATTACATGAAGGACACATAATGACCATTGAAAAGAAAGATGAAAAAAAAAAAAAAAGAAACAAAAGAAAAAAGTACCTTTTGGGAAATGTTTGGGGCACAAGGCACAGAGGAATTGTACATGTAGAATTTTCAATAGATTGAGAATACATCAGATCTTTTGTGCACACGTAACACCTTTGAGCATATTCAGAAAGTCAGATATGTCCAAGATGCATTAGAGTCACTGTAAATATACAATAGCCAGTATGCTTATGTGCAATTGGGCTGCAATCAGTCCAGTTTGCCTGGGATGTTTTGGAACTGATGCACACATATCTGTCAAGTGAAAACTGTACAGCAAATCTTTCATAAATTGTGTCAAATCTACTACTACCCTAGCAGAATAAAGGTCCCTAGTAGCAAACAAGTCCGTAGAAGTGCCTCAATGGAGGACAGATTAGTGAAAGTCTCTAGAAATAATCTTATTCAATATTTTGCTAAAAACAACGTCCAGAAGTTTGCACTACCTTTGCAATCCTTCCTGCATATACATACGAATCATATCCTAATCAATAATATGAAAGGCTTCAGTGTGTTCTATGCAACAACAATAGATGTTTTCTGGCTTCTTAGTAAATAATGAACCAATAAGAAAAAACTTGCAATTTCATTTTTCACCTTTGTAGTCCATTAACTGTAATAGCTTTTAATGTACTTTAAGCATTCTTGAGTCTCTTGGGCTGAGTGAAAAGACACATCAACAACCAGAGTGTCAAAAGGTTACTTCGGTGATACCGGCTTTCTCAAAACTTTCATTCAGTGGATCTTCATTTTATCTGTCATAGGTTACAAATTTTACTAGTATTTGTTTAGGGTTTGAGAAGTGTTTAAAGCTCAAATCAACATCACCTCCACAATGTCCAAAATGGTGTACAAATACATAGCCTGAACTCAGCATCTTAAGGAATTACAAACTAATATATTAATATTGAACAGGTAACATTTAAGAAGTGAAGTGAGAATGTAGACCTGAAATGTGTTAACTATAAATATATTTGCATATAGATACCAATCAAGGTCTGCTTATATTCTTCTTGTTACATTAAAATGCAATATTCAGTCAAATAAAGATATTATAAAAGTATCTCTGTGTGTGTGTGTGTATGTATACAAAAATGAAAATGAACAGATAAAATATGTTTACACAAACAGCTGGACAGCGGAACTGTGCATGAAAATTTCTCTGTATGTCAACTTGTAACAACTCTGTTTAAAAAAGGGCTTTCCCAGAGAACTAACTAAAATCATAACACAGACCAGAAACAGAATTTAAGCAAAGTTCCAGATTATTTGTTTGCTGACTTTGCTAGAGGACAGCTCAGGTAGAAGAGAATCTTTGTTGATGCTAAAACTTCCTTTGAGTCTTTCATATTTATAAAAACGTATGTGTTTCTATGTTTATTACGGTGAATAAGCATGCTTAATATATATTTACACTATGTATATATTATAAAAAATATTACTGCTGATAATGGAGAATAAATATCTAACTATATAGAATGACATATTTATCATTAGTTCCCTTTTTGATGACAGTTCCCTTTTCCTGCTAACAGGAAAATACAATTCTAATTATAACTTTGGAATATTTAAATTGTTCTCCATTTTGCACTAAGGATATTTTGAAATTTTAATATTCTATTTTATAAGATATTAGCCAGGGGTCTAAGATTGCTCACGTCTCTACAGGGGGACATAAAATAAAAACAGAGAGAAAGACTGGGACTATTTAATATGTGAATTTGATAAAGTTATACCTTAATTGCTGCTATCATAGTAGTCTAGAAGCAGTTATTGTTGATTATCTGAAAATTACTTAAGAAATTTCCATTAATATCATAGTTTAAAAGCTTTTCTGAAATAAATAGTTTAGCTTCTTTTGTGAACATGGTGAATATTTTATATTTTGTTACAGAAAACAGCATGCACATTTTCAACAAGAGAGTGTCCTTCCCATAACACCTCAAATAACATATTCAATTTAAAATGTAAGCATGACATTCAGGCTTCATTTGCTGTTGGTGTCAATCTAAAAAAATATAAATTGATGCAGACAGAAAATTCTAATCTGATGCCCTAGGGCCAGATCCAATAAAACACTTAAGCATCTAAATTTGGTGTTAAAGCAACTAACTTTTAGGTGTTTGTCCCCTAGAAGGGAATCTTGGGCTGAAGTAAGCTGGGTCTTACATTCCTGCATAGTCTAAAGGGTAGGTATTGCTAGGCAGGTACCAGTTAAGTGGTGTTATGAGTGGCCACTGCCTCCAACATCACTTAACATTTTCCAAACCAGGTGCTGCAAACTGGGATTTAATGAAGTTAGCAAGTAGAAGTATAGTGTGCCTACAGTCAACAGAAAATTATATGCAGCTATCTGAAGCCAGTAAACAGATGAACTCTGGCAATAGGACTGAACTATAAATTCCACCTTGCCAACCCCACATGACCAGAGTCTGGGTCATAAGGGTCATAAGGGAAAAGGGACGATGGCACTCCTTTACACAAAGCACAGTGATTAAGGATACTGCCCAGGAAATGTCTCACAAGTTCAATTCTCTCTTCTGCCCACAAGGAATTAGGATCCACATCTCCAATGGGTGTGTGTTTAACTTTTAAGCCATTGTTATTTTGAACTCTTGCTGAAACACTTCAGATGAATGAGCAAGAAGAGGATCAGGATTAAGCGGTCTACTCCTTAGGTTCTCCACTAGTTCCTCCTCCCTATGTTATTTCTAGATTTAACACTGAAGAGCTGAACAAGTATTCAGCCCCATAAAAAACATCAAAAACATCAGACTGGGAGATCTGCAGAACCTCAGATAACAGCTCAGCAGGATAAGTGATAAAATATACCTCACCAGGACTGAGGAACAATCTAGAGTGAACTGTTTGAGTCATAGAAAATTTACTTTATCTGAAAAGACTCAGAGCCTTGATTTTAGCGTAAAAAAATGCATGGATCTTTTCTAATGTGACTCCTATACTTCACGTAAGTCCTTCTTGTGAAATCTGACCTAATAAAACCAAATGTGCATCATCAAATAGTCCATAATTACAGGTTACAAAATTAGATACTCAGTTTTGATAATGGCTGTCAAGTACTTGAACTAACATCGTGTACTTGAACTTACCTCCTTCTTCCCAGGATCATTTGCAGTTCTACAGCCTGCTTTCAGTAAAATTGGGAAATCTGCTATCCTCTAGTAAGGAAAAAATCCTGGAAATCTAGGTGAATTGACTTATCTGGTCATACAGTGTGGGGCAGAAGTGCTCTGCAGTGTCTCCTGCAGTCATCCCTAGTCCAGACTAGGAACCTGGCTGGACCACAATATAACCCTTAACAAACCTAAGTTTTCTTCTCATGGAACCCAGGGAGTGGGTGGACCTTCAGATGTGTACATTGGGTCTTGTCCCAGCATGAAGCTAGGACATGGCCAAGTTGCACATCTGGAGTCAGCAGCTGGAAAATGTTCCCAACACCCATGGTTTACATATGGTCATTGAGAATAGAAATTCTTCCTGTTTTCCTGCAACAAATACTGACCCAGAGCCTGATGCAAACTTCCAAGTTTTAACAGGCAGCGAATCAGATCCATAGAACCTAATTTGATTCTTGGTGGCATAATGACAACCTGACTCCAACGGAAGGTGAGGGCACTCAAGGCTGCATACACCAGAACCTGAGGACAGATTTTGAAGACAATCTAAAGGCAAATAAAATATCTCCAGAGAAAACTGCACAAGAGATTTGTTGGTAGCTTAAAACACCCCAGTAAAATGAACTCATTTTTGCCACTAATTCTGTCTGAATTTTGACTAGAAATTCATATGATCTTTGAAAGACTGAATACCCTCAAACTGTTACTCAGTTTGCAAGTGCCAATGAACTCTTTCTAAATATATTACACTGTGTTGCATGGACTGGGTAAATTAGCTCCTTTGGTTTATGTTTATAACAGATAAATGGTATTTTCTTTGCTGTATCCAACTCATAGATCAGGTCAGACAAATTATTCACCCCTCTAAGATATGCTAAGTCTTTTCAAAATTTAGTATGTTGATCAGTTGCTGCTGTTAGAACCTTGCTCCCCCTTTAAATTCTCTGTTGACTGTCAATAATTTTTCCCTGATCTCAGACCACTTCAGAGATTTTTGGTCTTTTCCTTTTTGCATGGGAGAGAAGAGGAGAAAAGACAGGGCCTTCTTAACAGGCAGGATTTCCCAGATTCAATTAAAAGACATTTTAGTTGCAGTTGATAGATTTCTGCCAACAAAAGTGGCTTAGAAGAAAATACAATAATGTTGAAATGCTTCATGATACATATTCAGAACTTCTGTTTTCTTCTCTTATTTTTTTTTGAATCACACGATGAAGGTTCCACCACCTACATATGTTTGTTCACATTTTTAAATAGGGTTGCATTCTGACTGCTTTGTCATGGTAAGCAACAGTTTGGAAATCTGATTGCAAGCTCACAGTGACAGAAGTAGATAATTACTATCTTCAAAAATATCTATAAGTTAAATTACATGTTTTAATACAGATTAGATTAGTATTAAAGTTGCAAGATTGGTATGAGAGACATGATAAATGTAGTCATGACAGAAAACAATTTTTAATTTAGTATACCCTATCAATCTAGATAGCCCATGAATATTTACCATTAATTCAGTAGGCTGGAACAGAGGGGAAAAAAAGAACAAAAAATAGAAGGTTTGACCTAAACAAGGACTGAGGAAAAAAGAGAATTCTCAGCAGTTTTACTGAGAACATATCTTGCAAAAAACGTGAACTGGCAACAGATCGGAAAATACATTTGGGGCACCATTATAAACAAAGACTTTAAAAAACCTGAATGACACACAAAAATAGTAGCATTTCTTACTATGTACTTCTCTTTGCAGGGTTTACCAGTCTGATTACACTTAAATGAGTAACTTCAAAGGCTGAAGTAAAATCATTTATGGACATTCAAAACAAAGCTATTTGATCACATCATACTTCCCAGCAGGGATACAATTTGCAGGGGCTGAGTGAGGGCATAGTATAAGCTATAACAGGTTGTGTGTGCAATGAACCAAACTAAATGGTTTATATAAAAGAAATGTTGTTTCCATTAATTTTTCTGGTAATCCTATTAAAAATGCCACCTGTCCAGAATAGAATTGTCCAGATTTTGATTCTTTTTCATATCTCACTGTTCAAACATAAGACAGAGAAGGCATCGTCTTATAGCTATTAAAATACGGCACAAAATGTCTTATTTTGAAATCTTCATTGCTGCAGGATTTTCTACGCTCTGTTTCAATGTCTGGCTATTACACCTTTTACTTTTCCTCTTACTGTGCTCAAAGAACTGATTTTTCTGGTAAGTCCAAAGAGTATTTTTTCAAAGAATATGTCATATTTCTAACCTTTCTTTAACCAAGATATTTCTAGTCTATAATACATAAAATTCATATATATTAAGTAAATATAACATGAAACGCACCTTTTAAAATTCCACCACCACCCCTCCAAAATCCCCTGTAACAACCTGAATGGGAACTTAACTTTGAATACCAACAGAGATGAAATGGTGTCATAATCAGCATAAGTGCATGTGGACTATTCACCTAGATCAAACACTTTGGTCATATACTCAGTTAAATTTAAATCCCATTATATAATGTGTACCAGCCTCATTTTATGCAATTCCCTAATTTAATGGCTTGGTATTAGCCTTTTTCCTTTTTGCACACATGGACTAATTTTCACGGTGCTCAGTCCCTTTGGGAAGTAGGTCATTAAAGTCAACTGGATGGAGACAGAAACTTAATACCTAAACAGTGTTGTAGAAGGGTCAGAGACACAATAGTAATGTAAAACTGTTTTTCACTCATCCTTCTTTGTAATATTTATGGAATTCCTCCCTTGTATAAATATTGTTCATTAATCTCAAGGACCACAAAGTAGAAAAATAAAGAAAGCTATCATCCTGTTGTAATTTAATTTGTGAAACAAAAAAATCCCAATTAAAAAAATAAAAATCACAATTATAATACTATTTAGCTGTTAAGACAATACTTGTTTTACACTGAAATGGTAGAATTATAATGTTTGTATTACCTTTCTCAATGTGTATTCTTTTTGTCTCATGTCCCACGTCATGACCAGCCAGATCACCCTCCTTAGGTCCAGGCAGAACATTAGGTGACAAACCCATCAGCATTTGGTTCATAGATAGCCCGTTCTGATGGACAGCTGCTAGACACAAGCGCAGGCAGAAAGAAAATCAGCTGTCATATTAACAATACAGTTTTGTGCTTATTTTATATAGTCTTCCTCTTAATTATACAAGAACTCTAACAATCACAAAGTTACTTAATTAGTGATATCAGTATCCACACAGTGGGAGAGTTTCTTCCTGTTAGTTCTGGTTTAAAACAATTCATTTTAAAAGAAGAGTTCAGCATTTTTGGACAAAGTTGGATATTTGCAAACATCTTCTTGTTTATTTAACAAGAACTGAAAAAAATTAAGCAAACCAGAAAAGCATAGAAGGTTCTACGTGAGATACTTACTGATTTTTTTTTTGTTGTTAGCTGTACAAAACCTCTTGTATATTAGCATTCCTAATATGCAGTCCCTAACTTCCTTAAATTAAGCACTGTAGCTTTCCAGGTGATAAACACTGTTTTTCAAAATATACTGTGCAACAGTAGAATTGCTTATTTCCTCATCAGATAGCTTGGAAAGCTCTTTCCAACAGTTCTCAGACAGACCTTCACGAGTCTCAAACACACCTCAGACACCCATATAAGATAGTTTATATCCCTATGCTTTTATCTTCAAAAATTGTAATTGCAAGAGGCTTATACCATTTTCAGTAAAGCGTTCTTTCATATGTTACCCATATTTCTGTAGTAGCCATCTTAGTCTTGCTGGCACCACAATAGCAGATGTACTTAAGAATCAGCTGTGATGTTAACAAATCAGATAAGGAGACGAAAAGAGTTATTTTATAAACAAATAAGTTACTGAAGTGATCCAGTATTTAAGGAACTCTGTTACGCTCACATTGGAAGAAGCAATGTGCAAAGGTCCCACTCCTCTCTGCCAGTAAGTAAGTAGAGTAAGCTGAAATAGGACCGTTTATTTAAAAAAAAAAAAAAAAAAAAAAAAAAAAAAAAAAGTGTCATTCCCTAGCAAAACCAGTAAGTACCTCTCAATTTAATTTAATTTATTTTTTTATTTAGAGACCAAAGGAAAAGGTCTTCAATGGCTGTAAAGAAGATACTACTCAATCAATTAAAAAAAAAAAAAAACAAACCCTAAAATTCTAGGGTTGAGAGGTTTTTTTCCAGAACTTTAAGTACCAACTCTGTGGTGGGTTGACCCTGGCTGGATGCCAGGTGCCCACCAAAGCCGGTCTATCACTCCCCCTCTTCAGCTGGACAGGGGAGAGAAAATATAAGGAAAGGCTTGTGGGTCGAGCCTTGGGAAATAGATAGGTCACAGTATATGGGATGCACTCTGAATAGTCCAAGTGATAAGAAAACATTATTTTCAGCTTTTCATGCTCAGGCCTCATTTCTTTTCTTTGGTAAGTCATTTTTCATCACATAGTAATGAAAGATCTTTCATCTGAAGGTCAATGAAGAGCCAGTTTCCTGAGTCTGCGGAGAGCCTGAAAGGAAGCAGTCTAAAAGACACATGTGCTGCATCTAATCAACACGACTACGTATTTCATATAGCTTTTCATGGCCTTTTATCTGCACGCCAAATCCTCCAGTTTTGCCTACTGACAAATTCCATTGTGGAAAGATGTCTTAAAAGCACAAAAACCTGAAATGGAACAATTATAAAAGGAATGGACGAGTGTAATATGAATTTAAGTAAATATCCAAAAAATAATATCTGTTTTAAACATTAATTTCCAGGTTGTTGCACTGGAATATCATAGAATTCAGGGTCTTTGACATGCAATTTATATCCTGTATATGGAGCCTTGATAAAAATGGTATTACTCTGAGACACTATGGTTCAATTTCTCTCCTACCCTTGTGACCTATGAGGTGATAATACTCTCTGTATCATATTTCTTACCATTATAAATTTTTATATTTAAAAACTTTATAAAGCATGCATATTTTTTAATTTATTTAACCTAATTCTTCTCTTTACCAAGCGATTCCACCATGTAAAATGTTGCTATGAAGTCAGATTCAATTTAGAAATCAAACCAGAGTAACCAGATTAAATAAAACTCAATTTCTTTAAAAAATGTTTACACTATATGTTCGGTTCTAAAACTAATCTAGCAAATTGCTTCCCGGCTGCAATTCTGTATTTCATAGCTCATATCTTTATGTTTAATATGACATGATGGCAGTTTATATCAGTACCCGTTAATGTAGCATCAGATATTATGATACTGTAAACTGGGGAACATAATGTTGGGAGATAGTTATTGCAGCTGAACTTCCGAACATGATACATATGAGATCTATTTAAGATGAGGGCATTTTGATTAGAAAAACCAGCTGCACCTAATCAAATTTAAAGTGGTGACAAGGAGAAGAATGTGACCTACGGATTCTGTCTGAAGAGCTCTCGGTCCGTGCAGGAGAGCTGGACACACTGCTGCTTCGATGAGAGGATGGATGGCTGCCAGGTCTTCGGCCCTCTTCAAGAGAAGGAGCAGGAGAAGGGCTGTCTGGAACACGTTCCTAGACCCCACAAAAAATAATTGCAAAAAAAAGGCAATGTTAAACTAAACCTCTGTTTCCAAACATCACTTTCCTAAACTGCATCTCTCTCCTAAAGTACAATCTATTCTTTCCCCTGTTGAGGTGTCCAGGATTTGCAGAATATTCTCAAAGGAAACTTGGCAATTTTAGGACACTAGACCTTACGCTTTAATATGCAATGTGAGCTCTGCTCATCCTGTCAGGCTTTTAAACTGCCTTCTGGACTACTTACAAAAATAAGGTTGTTGGTTTGCTTTTGGGGTGGTTTTTTTTCCTCACTTCTATCAGCATGCTGTTGAATTGGAAATACACATTTTGGCTTACAGACTTTAGCCTTACAGGATGAGGAATGATGTACTTTTGTAAATAAATGAAGACTAGACACTGTTGTTTTAGTTTAAGCTGAATTTCACTCCACATTCTAATTCCCAAGAGGCTTCTTGAGTAATGAGATCTTATGGAACTGCTATGGATCATCAATAAAATTTAATCTCCCTACCAGAAACATGGCTGATGGAAGTCCAAATATCTGTTTATACCACGGAGCACAAACCTGTAATGAACCACACTTTTTGGAAGAGTGTGGCCATATCACTGGCCATATCACTACTTCAGAATGGGGAAAAATGCCCATTCATGGTTTTCTACCCAGGGGAAAAGCCTGGCATGGTAGCCAGGAGGAGCTATGATGTACTTCAAGATGTTTCCTGATTTTGAAAATTAGAGCATGAGGACTGTGATGGTTTGAATTGCACTTGTGCTATGTGAGAACCATCAGTATGTAGCAGATCAGATATATCTGATATTTACATAGAACTTTGACAGAAACAATAAACAAAGGGAGCTGAGTGCAGAATAGCCTTTTCTAGAAAATTATCTCTCTTCCCCTGCAGTGTCCTTTCTATTGCTAATAGCTCCCAAGACTATGCCATTGCTAAAATATGTGTGAGTTAGGTTGGTTTGGGTGAATAGTGATAAAAAGAAATAGTTCCTATAAGGGAAATCTATTGGAGGGACTGAAAATGTTAAAACAGGGGTTTTATGGTTGTTGGCTTTTTTTTCCTTTTGATAATTGAAATAGTGGCTCCTAATGAAAAAAAAAAAACAACCAACCGAAACCAAAACCAACAATCAAAAATCCCAACTGTATACATGTGACTCACTAAAAGCTTTCGGTAATGAAATAATGCAATTAGTATGTGATTAATAACACATATGAAAACTTGCTGCTGCAAATGCCTAGAAGTTTTCCTGAAAAGAGCACCACATTCCTCACACAGCAAATTGCTTTTGCAGCAGTCATTGTTTTTCATGCACAGTAGCTAGGTGAACATTTATTTCTCTGAATGTGTTCCTATGAAACTTAGCAACGTGACCATCTATAGTAATCAATAGATTTGTTCCACATAAGCTTCATAATAAGTATTTGCTAAATTTCAGATCCTGACTGCAAAGGGATTCAATGGGCCTATTGATGCAGTGGGAGAAGACCTTTCAGAGCAATGTTTCAAGCCATTTAAGTGGATTCCACTTTAATAATCTCAGGTTTTTAAGTCAAAAACATTGATAAGGATAGTTTAACTGCATCATAGCTCTAGGCTTATTATTACTTTGATTGTGTTTATATGTCCATGAACCGAGTATTCAAGAGGAGGATTATAATGCAGATGTTTTCAGAATGTAGAAGATTTATTTCTTTAGATTTAGGAGGATTTAAGCATACACAGCGTACAGATTTGGTATAAACTGGAACACGGTATATTTAATAATTCATTTAATATATAATTTCACTGTTTGGCATACAATGTATTGTTCTTAGAAGGGTTTCATTAAAATGAAATCCAGTGAGCACATAAGATTTGAATACAGAGCTGCAGAGTAAATTAATTTATTTAAACAGCTTAATTTGTTTATCCTATTTATTTATGTGTGCTTTTACAGCACGTATTATGAGATGGAGAGAGCGAAAGGAATGCACAGGACAACAAAATATAATTACTACACAAACAAAATAGATAGTTTTATTCACATATCATACGACATAGCAGACAAACTCTATGAGAAAACTATATATACTGACTTTATCAATTCATTTGTAAAATACCCTTTAACCCCAATAAAACATGGGATCGAACTATGCAGAAATGGAAAATAAATTAATTTAATAACTAATTTTTATATCCTTGCTTCATAATTCCACAATCAATAATATAGTCTACAGCAATTTTTTGTCCTTATCAAAACTATCTGCGATAATAAATGGAAATGTTACTAATAATAAATTGAAATACTCTGTAGCTCTAAAAAGTCACAGTGATAAACTAATGGTGCTGGAATATCAATATAAGCTGTCTTCCTCTTCTAGAGATTTTGTGTAGAAAAGACGGATTTTGTCTGTGGTAAAATATTAACTGTACATTTAGATTTAAAATTTTTCAAAAAAGGAAATGTGCAAAAATGTGTGCAGTAAATAACTCAGATGATCAGAGCTACTTTGTAACTTCTGCAAAATGCCATTCTTGTACCAGTAAGTCTACATGACACAGCAAAGAAACAGAATTTACTGCATTATAATCCTGGCAATAGAAATCAGCTAGGACACTGTCCACTGTCCAACATCTTTCCTAAAACTTGTCTACTCCCAGGACAAATTTAATTCCACTTAATTGAAGATATCTCTAGAGAATCTGGTGTTGGCTTGTACTGTAATTAGGCTGGTTGTCTCCCAACAAACAAACAAATAAAATCGAGTGACTTTGCTAAAATTAAGTATAAGGAGGAAACTGTGCAGGGTTCAGTTTGAAATCAACACATCTGAATGTAAGTATCTAAATAGAGTTTTGACACATGAGCTAGAGATAAAACTTCAGAGACACCTGTATCTAGGATACTACACAAAGGGGCCCACCTTGAATGTAAGTTGTCTCCCATTTCAATCAACTGAGATATAGACAATAAAGTCAGTGGAGCCTCCTCCAAAACCAGATACCTGCAGCTCAATTCAGCTGCTCACATTTGAGCCATTTGA
Source organism: Gorsachius magnificus (assembly GCA_034008185.1). Classification (NCBI taxonomy): domain Eukaryota; kingdom Metazoa; phylum Chordata; class Aves; order Pelecaniformes; family Ardeidae; genus Gorsachius; species Gorsachius magnificus. The sequence continues at coordinate 44,916,845 of CM067081.1, forward strand.
GCCACTGAAAGGTTTTGAGATGTCCACACAAGGCTGTCAGGACCTACAAAAGATGTGCTGCCTCCTGGAGTGGCAGCAGGATGCCAAACACTATCCTTGCACTTACTGGCTGCTGAGCTGAATAGCTCCCAAAACTCTACTGATAATATTCACTAGAAAAAAAAGGAATACAGAATTATTTATCTCTTGTAAAACATAACCCTCACTAGCTACCTTTTTTCTCCATTTTTTGCTTCCCTATTTGTTTCTACAGGTACTCACAAGTAAAAAGTAGACTGAACAATTTAGGGCATATGTAGCAATTTAACATATGGTTGACCAATTTTTCAAAATTGGTAAGACTCTCAATTAGCCATCAGAACTGGAAGCTATACTAAGCAACGGACAATACACTCTTAAGGGCCAAATTTGAAGCATGCCTTATCTCGGTGCTCTTTACAATCTGATCCAAATCATGAATCCTAAGCATTTAACAATCTGACATTTAACTTTTTCATACTCTTACTCCACTGACATTACAAGTTAGACGCCCTCAATATCAAATCCTTTTCATAAATAGCAGAATTGTTCCTGTGACACTGGGGTTTTTTTCATCTTGTAAAGAACAGGTCAAAGATTTTAACTGTCAGATATTTTAACCTATGAGATTGCAGTTGTGTCTATAATTAGAAAACACTCCGATTTTGTTCAGAATACCACATATTATCCACAATGTAATACTGTCTCAGTCTCTCCAAGTAAAACAGAGGTGACTTGATGTACTTACCAACATTTTTCTACATTTTTCAAACGGCTCTTTGCATGGATGCAAAGACCATACTCTAAGATCTTATTCCAAAAGTTCCTTTTAAGTAACTTCCTATTAAGATTTACCTTAATGTATCAGTAATGGCATCCAGAAGACCATAAATACCTTTGTCCTTGTATCATGTATGTTTTTAGTTCTTACCAGGTCACAAAGGTAGCTATTTAATATTAATCTCTTTTTTTGCCTCTTTTTCTGCTCCAGCAGCATGTTTTCATTGTTTGAAAAGTGCCTCATTACCAAGTCTTCCTCAAAAATACACCAGAATGTAAAGCTGATGGAGTTCAGCTGTTGGTTCCTATATCACTATCAAAGAGAAGACATTTCAGGTAATATGTGTAGTATTAATCTCTCTGCTCCTAAGAAGATAGACAAGGAAGTGATATCTTCTAGGTTCTCACCACCTCAGTCTTCCCACAAACATTCTTGATTCTTTGCCATTCCTGTTCCTTAGTGACAAAATTCCAGAATCTTTCTGAAAAAGTTTGAATATGCCTACTTCCAATAACCAACCAGTTTTGCATGTGCAGCTTTCATCTCCTGCATATTTCTCTCCTACAAGTATTTTCAGTCTCAGCTTTCTCCTTTGCTCTAGTGTGCTTCTCTGTAAGACTCACCTCTTGGGCTTAGTCATCGTTTTTTGTCATCGACTGAGCTCTACACGTGCAACTAAGTCTAGCTGCAGATGTATATCACTTTTAAAACTATTCAGCTGTCTTGATGCTCTTCAGTGTTGAACAAACTCCTTTAAGGACATTTGTGCTTTAAGTCATTGAAGTGCACAGGATAAAATAACTTATTTTCAGTATCATACTTTTCAATAGCTTAAGTAACTTCATACTGAGGGAAAGGATATATGACACACTGTTTCATACACTGTTAATTTAAAAAAAAAAAAAAAAAAAAGCTTTTAAGCTTTTAATCAGGAATAGTTTATAATATTCTGACCTTTCTGGGAAGGCACCTGGCTTCCACACCTTTTTGTAGTAAAATTATAAAAACCTCTTTCACAATGACCAAAACACAGACTTCTTACTCTTCAGTTCCTTACTGACCTATTTTGAACTCATGTGAGAAGTATTCCAGGAGTGGCTTTCTTGGAAAATGGCATACTTATTTGAAATTGTATTAGTTGAATGAGTGGAAGAAATTAATTACTTGGGTATCTTTGTATTCCCTGAAAACAGGATATTTTCCCTTTACAGTTTCATTCTTCCTTCAGCTTTAGTCTAAAGCACTATGAGACTCCAAATTAATGTTTAGTCCTAAGAATTACAAGACGAATTGGGCTAATTATTACTTCCTAACTTCCACACTATAAAGTGTATGTTATCAAACTGACTGAATGATATCCATTTTCATTTATATTTCCTTATTTGCATACTATCACTAGCTTGCTAAAGCTCTTGCTAACTTCCCACTGATGCACATGTTATCTTTCTCACCTTGTTCTTATAGACACATTTCTAACCCAAATCAAAATTCAAGATTTCAAATGTTTTGTGTTGTCGTTAATTGCACTATTCTTTTAAATAGTAGATCTATTTCTTATAAAGAACATATTCCATTATATTTGCGTAATTTTTTTTCTCTCTTTGTGAATATCTTGAACTTACTTATCTTTTGGACCAATTTAAGTTAATTTGATTTCTGTTTTACTTTTACATCTGCAGTTTTCTTTGATTCTGTCTTGCTGATCCCATCACAAGAATACTGATAAATGATAGCATAAAATGTAGAAAGAGATCAACAGACAAAGACTATGGATTTGCTTGATTTTTATTGCCCTGTTTTCTGTAGCATTATTGGGAATATCAGCAGCACTTCACTGACAGGAATTCCAAACAGGAGACTCCCAAGTAATCTTTTAACAGTACTTCCAACAACAACAGAGAACCAAATCCTTTGAAATCATGGGCAGTACGTAAAGTACAGTGGCCTAGCTAGGAAGTGAGTTTCACAGGATTGGGCCATTACGGAGATTAAAAACAAGCAAGCAAAAAACAAGTAAACAAAAGTAGATGCCTGTCAATACCAAGAGTGAGCCTGGCTGTACTGGTGAAACTATAGTAGCATCCAAGGTGACAGTTTGGAATCCAGAAGAAGCAGGATCATTCCCCAAAGTGCCACAGAGCCTCACAGTACAGAATTCTGGATTTTGTGTATTGTCGTAAAAATGTCCTGACTATTTTGGAGCTGGTTTTTTATGTGTATCCTTTCAACTGAATTTATAAATTACATTTTGCCTTCTAAATGAGTATTTGGCCTAACAAAGAAAACATCCTTCTAATTTATACTAAAACTCGCATGTAACATGCAAACATAGACATGCAAAAACTTCTTCAAACTGAATGAGTAATTTCTTACTGGCAAGTTGGACAGACTTTTCCTGCTTTTTTTCTTTTTTTTTTTCTCTCCTCTTTTGGAAATCTAGTCTTACTTGAAAAGCAACCATTCAGGCTTAAGAAGCATCACTAGGAATTCATCCCTCAAAGTCAATCCAAACCATACATCCAGCCAAACACCAAGAATTCATCTGACTAGATGTTGTTGTCTATGGTACAAATGCCGACATCTGAGCTAGTCACCCTAGGCTCATTTTTTACCCATACATTTACATTGCCAGGGTACAACTCAGCTCACTCTAAAGTAGTTATCTAAAATAGGTCCCATGAATTATGCCCTAGAAGACAGCAAAATTAATCCCATCTCTTGTAACTGGCCTCATGGCCATTCTGCATCAAATTAGTCTTACACCACATACATAGTTCCCTGTTACACATGTGAATACGCAAATTGCCAAACAAAAAAATTTGTACTACCTTCTCTGTGTCATGTGCTATCCGTAGGTATCTATTTTACATGACACACATTAATTCGTATGAGCATATGGCTGCTATTAGCTTCAAACTGCACTTCAGAAACACGCATGTTAAAATAAATAATAGGATCTTATATTATTAAAAAAGGACATTATTCCAAGTTACAACCTACAAGATATACATTTACCTCCCTCTAAGTTCATTATAATAAAAAAACCAAAACTGTATTAAAAGTTAAAACAAATAATTTTAATCATATAGCTAGAACTAATTAATGAGGTGGGACACAAGGTCCTCTAATACAAAGATGATTAAGCCTTAATAAAGGAGTTCAGCTACACTTTGACCCAAAATCTTATCATGCTAAAAGAAGAAACAGAAGTAAGTGTGCATATACATATTTATATTAACATAAATAAATAAATAAAGTATTCTAACCTGGAGATTAACTCTGTTATGTGCAAATTCATACAAATAATTTTAAAATATCATATTTCTGCAGTCAAGAAAAGATTAAAATGAAGTATTATTTTTATTTATAATATACTTCAGATTTTATAGGTATATCATAATCTTCATGTTTGCTTTCCAAATATGTAAAATAGATGTTTTAGGAGCTGACAGACTTATTTTTATACTAGAATAGTTACTGTAATTACTTTTTACTATTTAAATGTTTTATATTAAATCAAATTTCTCCTTATATGAAGAAAACTTGATTTTACTTCATGTATCAGATAATGAGGAAATGAAAATAGCTTCATTCTTCATGCACTTGTGTATAGTATATTTTTCTATGCATTCAATAAAATCACTTTAAAGTAATGCTAAAATTTCTATTTTTCATGCACGAATGTCTCTAGAAATAATAGGCTATGTGAAAAGTCAGACATTTTTCAGGTTGGGCATCCAAGAAGGGCATTTTGCCAGTTTGGGATATGATTAATTTTGCTCTCATTCCCTTTCTGTAAAATGGGTATAGCATACCCAGCTTCATAGGAATGGTGCAAACATGTATCATCTACCACTGTTTGCATAATATTTTTCCTGTAAGGCACAGAAGTGTCCATAGAAAACTTTTGCCTTCAACACAGGATTCAGATAACAGAAGTTAAATAAGACTGGGCCAGACACTGATTTAAAAAAAAAAAAAAAAAATCAAATACAGAATAACTAGCCATTCACTGAATGAGGTAGGGGTTCTGTGGAAAAATACAGTATGTGATTGTGAACTTAAAATTGCACTGTAGTACATGGATGGAATGCTGTCACATTCAGGTTGTAGAGGCATTCTGGAATTTCCTAATGTTAGTCTTACATCTTTTGAAATTCAGTGATGGTCTTTTGACATAGATTTTGGATGTAATTTTACTCCATCCATGAAGACAGTCATATCTAAAGACTTTACAGTAACATCTGATATGTTGACCATTCTGGCAGTTTTCTCAAGTTTATATTACAGGAAAATTCTGCTTTGTTGGTAATAGCAGCAAAGCAGAAGGGTTTTCTATCCAGCATGTCTAATTGCACTTTCAAGGTGTTTCCTATGGCTCCTGTCTCTACCGGACGGTGTGCCAGCCAATTTTGAGAAATACTTTATCTAAACCTATAAAAAAAAAGTCATAATTTCTGTAACTGGAAAACAGGTTATCGGTAAACTCTTCTACACTGAAACGCCTTATGATAGCCAGTATCTTTTGGTATTAAAAGTCTGCACTAAACTCAAGGCTGCTCTCACAGCAGATACAGAGGACTTAAGCTGAAGCTTCTACAGTCCCTTTGCTGCCCACCCCCTCCATGAAGTGAACTTGCTCATTTTCCTTTTAGAGTCCATTTCCTTTCAGGTCCACTCTCTGAACTTGCTCACCACCACTCTGACATGAGACATTTAAATGTACTCTGTTCCATCATTTCTGTATGGCAGTGTCATGTTTCTTCTTTTTGTCTATTATTGGACTTTTTGGCAACAATTATAGATGAAAAATATACAAACACTAAATTACATCAATAGGAACACACACGTATGGCAAATGAAAAAGTGAATGAATGTTAAAATAAAATTTCATGTCAGAATAGGCTTATAAACTGAGTTACTTTTTTAAAAAAAATGTTAGCAGCTATCTTGGTTAAATAAATTAATAGTAAATTTCTGCTATTGGATAACAAGAAGATATCTATCTATCTATCTATCCATCTATAAACAAGTTTTAAACAAGTATAACACAACAAGTACAGTGATATATTTAGAGAATTAGCAAAACTTAGCCTCATGTATTTATTTAATATGCAGTGGAAAACTACTGTGCCACTACTCACTTTTTCAGCTGTAGGTATTTGTTTCTTCTGCTTTATTCTTAATTCTTTCTATAAGTATTAGTAACATTATATGGATATAGTGCAATATAGTGCAATTTTTGATGCTGGCATGCTGCTCTGTTCTAACTTTTACAATGTAGAATTATTTCAAGTTGCTATTAATATGAGGTATGTCCTTTATATTTTCATATATCTTTCTGCTGAGTGAAAAAAAATTATGTAGTGAAACTGCTAACAAGCTGAGCCTTTGAAACCATGGGCAGGTGATGAAAGCCACCTCATGTCTAAAGCATCCCCAGGTCACAGCTGTCACACTCACTGCAATTCATTGCTGTCACAATCTGCTGTCCCTGCTTGTTGTTGCTCTCCTCTTATTCATCCAACTCATATATCTAAACATTCCATTACAAAAAGACATCTAATGTTCGTCTCATGTTCAAAAGGGCAGAACACTCTTCTGAAATATAATTCTGAAGATTTTAGAGCTCAGAGTTCACTGCCAAATCTAAGGTGTTGCTTTGTAAGGCTTCCCTTGCAATTTTGTCTTTGTCTCATCTCCTGAACATAGCAGGATAAAATGTTTCGTTAGTACATGATCTCAGCTTTATTCCAACTTCTTATCATGAAGAAATGAATTATTGCCCAGTAATAGAAAGGCATTTGAAGCTTTGTGTGTTTAAAGATAACAGCACTAACTGTGAACTCGGTGAATTGGAAGGAAAGGTCAGCAAGTCATCGACTGTGGCACCGTTCACAAAGGCAATTCTTCTCTCCAATGAACCAGGTTGTTTATAATCTGAAGACTAAGACTTTCTAAGACTTAATTTTTTTCTTTGTTACTTAATTGGATAAGGTTACTATTGATTTACTTTTCAGAGTAGAAATTTCTCATAGGTCTTCTAACTTTCAAGCACAGTTTAAACTTGTAAACATCCTGTACTCTAATTTCAAATCTACACTGTCATTTCAGGTTACAACTATGAACTCCAAGATGAGTGATTTACAAGCTTTTCAAATCAACTTCTGGAAACATTGTCACTGAGGAAAAGTATTTAAGTAAAATTAGGGTTAAAAAAATGAGCCAGAAGATAGTGAAAACAAACCTCAAAAGTCTAAAAATGTTACAGTAAGAAGAAGGAAGATATGATTCTAATAACAGTTTTGTGAAAGACAGCAACTGCACTATTTATTCATTCCTGTAAAAATAAAGAAAATTAATATGGGATAGTTGAATTTTCAGAAATGACAGAGCTAGATAGTGTAGATTATTAATACAAACAAATGCCTATATAAGCAAGATTTTGAAAAAAAAAATAATTTACAGTTACAAAGTGCTGCTAAAATGTTTTAAATGGGGAACCAAAATTGCTAGGTACTTTCAAAATCTTCCCCTAGATTATAACAAAACTATCTTTCCAACTAGACAAGCTGCAAGAATGAACTTGTTAAGAAGTTAAGGAACTCCGGGATAAGGAAAATTTTCTGGTATGGCACTGCCTATGGTTAAAATAATTAGTTACATGATGACAGTCTCCCTTTCATGGTCTAACACTTTTAAACCTACTAGACAGGTTTATATCAGATGAGCCAGGAGTACTTCTCAATTAACTGCTTCCTGGGTCGAGCAATGTTCCCACAATGGGATGAGATCTGTGAACACACCAGGACCTGCTTTCCACAAAAGAAAACCTTTTTTACATAGCCTAGGAGCTATGTTATACTTCAAATGTACCTGCTTTTGGTAACTGAAGACAAAGATCAGAGGTCACGTTGCGGTATGCTCCCATAGACATCTTTAAATGTACGCCACAGGAATTTACGCAACTTTAATAGTTAGAACTAGCTGGTAAAACAGCGGCTTTTTGAAAAGCTAGAAGTCAGCTTGTCAAAGTTTAGAAACAGAAGGTCACCAATGCTCGTGAAGGTCAAATGTTGTACTCTTACATGTGAAATCAAATAGCTCAAAGAAAATTGAAGAACGGAAATTAGTGAAAACAAAGTTTTGTTGCCATAGAAATTCATACTTGTCAGGTGCCATTTAGCATGTGCTCCATCCCAATCTTCATTTTTTAGATACCTCTGTAATACCAGTGGTCACTGTTCCAATTAAGGAAATAAATTTAGAATGAAATAGAGCACCACGTACGTTCCAGAGTACTTTAGTATCATGTAACTCTTACTAAATACTGCTCAAGTGAAAATAGAAAAACAAAGGTGCAGAAATCACCATGTAATCAAACACTTAGCAGCAGTGTTTATATTGCCAAGATATGACCAAGATGGACATTAGGGGTGGAATCTAGCCTTGCTGACATAAAAGAAGACATAAAAACCCAATTCTTCTCAAACCAATGTCTTAATTCCCCATGTTATCAAAGGTGAGAAAGGGATGCCAATGAAGGTCTCCAAAGCAGATCCTACATTTGAAAGTGCAGGTACCTAAATTAGGTCACCAGGCCATATTTATCTAGATCAATAGCAACATAGATTTGTTGACTTTTAACTGAATAGTTCTTTATGATTCTGGGCTTGCTAGGTTAAAAAGGACAGAAGTATATGCATATTGAATGCCTCTATAAAGTCAGACCTCCTCACTCTGGTTAAATCATCATGAACTTCAAAACTTTTGCAACTCTTAATTTGAAGGTCCAAGAGATTTTAAGTTTACCCATTTTTTGTCAAAGGAGTTTGGACAGATTTCCCACATGGCCCTAAAATATGAAATAACCTTGACTTTGCATGTCTAACATATGAACGTTACATAAAAGCACAAAAGTTTTGTTTACTTTCTGTATCTCACTTATTAGAACTAAAGAAGGGTAACAGGTAAAATGTGGATATCTGAATAAATGTCAAATCAAATTATCAATAAGGGTAAGGGAGAAACTCTTTTAAAATTAAAGCAGATCATCTTCAGCCAGAAGGAGAGAAGACTTTATGCCTCTGCTAAATACCTCTATAAGAAGATTAGTTTAGTTTAGTTACAGGCAGTAAACAAAACCTAAAATGGGTAGACAATTTCAGATGTCAGATATTTTTGAGATATCTCTACATTACTACAGTTCTGGCCTGCAGATTACTAGGTTTGTTCTATGCAACTGCATTCTATTCTGTTCTGGGATTTGGCAATTTAGGTTCTGCAAGGTAGTATCAAGCCTTTCAGCCTTCTTCAGATAATTCACAGCATTTCAGTTCAAATGCTTAGATTTAAAAGATGGAAGAGCAGTCTCTTCTAATTTAAAAAAGGAATAATTTCTTCCTTGATATCTTGAGGAACATTGCCATTCGATTACAGACTATGAAATACGAGAAATCAGAAAGCTGTGTATTCTGTATGAAAACGCTTCAACTTGAACATTGTTCAAGTATTAAACTTATTTAGAGAGGGGGAAGAGAACTGAGAAGATAACACTGGCCGCCAACAGCCCACTACAGTTGGGTTTCTCATATATATTGACTTTATGACTTACCTTATAACACCTGACACCTACCCACCTTTACAGTATTTATGACAACTGTCAGTGTGCTAGACTTTTATTTTTATATAGTTACCTTAATAACAGATGTCTCAACTCTGGATGGAGGACTCTGCACTTGTGCTGCTGCTGCCATGTTGGCAATGGTACTAAGGTGATTCATCTGGCTCATTGCCATCGTGACAGATGCTGGAGGTAGGCTCACGGGAATTAACGGGTGGGGCATCATCATAAAAGGAAGTTCCAATCCTGGTGGGGAAAAAAAAAAGAGGAAATAGGTTTATGCATCTTTTTAAAACATGGTCTTTTTTTCTCCTGATGGACAATATTCAAGTGATGGGTGACAAGATGGTTCACATTGCAGGACAAAGTAGCTATATGTCAGTTCTCTTCCAGGATATGCATGGGTGAATCACTAGCAACCATGGAGGGTTTCTAGCCACAAGGAGAGGCTATTACACCTCTTAGTTTGTTCGTATCAGTGTAATGTATGATATCATTGCTAAGCAATGCCTGTTTATTATCTTTTTTAATATCTGCTGTAAGGTGCCTTAGCAATGCATTATTATGCCACTGATGCACAGGTTAGCAGCTATTTTAAAGTATCAATTTTATTGCATATGTATTTGTTCTTTATTGTCTCCGCTTCCCCTGCTTAATACTTTAAAGGAAGTATTCCAATATGCCCCACATCTTTGATTTTTCATAGCCTATTTATATAAACACAAAATAAAGACAGGAATTGGAAAACTGCTGATGTTAGTGCTGAAAGATGTCAACCCGTACCATTTGGCAGAAGGTGGTTCTGTTGAAGAGGGTTGAGAGGATGGCTAACTGGAACACTATGCTGTCCAGGCAAGTTGGGGTGGTTAACAGAGGCCTGTGATCCTTGGGTGGGGGGAGACTGAAGTTTTTCTTTATCCCAAGAACCATCACTGCTGCCTGTGGGGAATGAATATATATTATTTGGATGAAGGAAGACTCCAAATTTTTAATGTCTGAATTTGCAAGCAAGGCCAGCAATCTAACCTTTTTTGCAAGTGGCTTTTTTTTTTTTTTTTTTTTAGTATGTGGGTTGGGGGAAGGACTTTTGTTTTGTTGTTTTTTTCCACCCTCTGAAAAAGATATGTAAGGATAACTTTTTACAATTAAGAATTAGAACACAAACCTAAAGGTATTATAGTTGTGCTCTTTCACATTAAGTTTGTGTTTGATGTGTATTTTAAATAAACTTTTGCCATTCTTAGCAAGTAAAAGTATATATGGCATTTGTTTTATACATGAAATAATATTTTGCCTCCAAAATATCTAAAAAAAGAATTGCCTGTTATGCCAATTAAAATTTAAACTACATTCATATTTCTTCTTGTATTTGTGAATAAATAAACATAGGAAGTAAGTAAAAAATTAATTTATTGAAGGCACCAACATGCATGTATATGTGCTTGGCTGACGATTCTAGTTGGCATATTCAATTTTTATTTCATATTATTAATTAAAATATAAGGGATTATTAATTGATTCCTGCAGTCTTCTGGTAGTGGAACAGACTAAGAGCAAGGAAGAATGTTGACAAATAAGTGTTGAGACGAGCAGTAATTCATATATTTGAGAAATACCCTTTTTCACTATTGCAGACCTCCTCATAAAAAATACCCACAGAATTAAACACTTTTTTTTCCTTTGATACAACTAAAGGACAATACTAAAAAGTCATATAACATTATTAATGTGTACATTTGCATAGAATGAAAAGTTTAAAATCTTCCAACTGGTTGACTTATAGTACTCATGGTGCATATTTATGTATAACGCTGAGATTGAGTATATGTATGTTTACACATACAAAGTAATCTGTACATTCATTGTATGAGTTTATTTACCATATACAATCAATAAACAATGTTTGAATATATTAATAAATATGTATATATGCATGCATTCTCAGCAGTATTAATATACACATCAGCAATATATGATTGCTTCCTTTTTCATATAGAGCACAATTTCACCCTCCTGACTTTGAAAGTTTCTACTGTTTTCATGGGAATTTCTCTTGATAAGGACTTTAGGATAACATCAGCCAAGACCTATTTAATCTATACTCAATTTCTATTTAGTATTAGGGATTAGAGCAAAGTGCATATTTCTGAATGTTTTTCTATATACATCTTACTACTTAACAAACAACAGTGCCTAAAACCCAACAGGACTAATACCACCTCCTCCTTACTTCAGTAGAAACAAGATTAGCACATCAGTCTTGACATTTTTTAACATCGTTTTTGTGGGATGACAAAAGCACAAAAGTTGGTAGAATTCCAATTTAATTTCTCTAGATCTATTAAAACCTGATTGTAAAAGCTGTACAACATAGTTTATAATGAAAAATACTCCATTATTGCCATGATTTTCTTTCCCTAGTTACTTCATGAAGACAGTTAAGGCTCAATATAAATTCTAACTCATTAGCTCAATACTGTCTCAATCCCAGTGTAAATTGTTCAGAAGTAGGTAATGAAAATTCAGTCCAAACTCTCTCACAATCAAACAAAGCAATTTTATGAAACAATGAAAAGAATCAATTATATGAGATACTTTTATTATTTTACAAGAAATTGTCATAACCTTTATGCAGTGTACATAGTTGAGCTGGTTAATACATGATTTGAATCTCATCACCTCTGATAAGTGAACGTTTTCTTGTATTTTGAAAACCCAAAGACTCAAAAAACCATGAACCTACTTTCATACACATACATAATCGAAGGAGCTAAAGCTTAGCTGGGAAAATGTTTCTTTTCCTTCTAATTTTCTCTTCTCCAATTTTCTGCTTTTTGCCACCGTGACATACACATTTCTCTTATTTTGAATATACTTCTACTAAAAAATACGACCCTGGAAATGAGAGCTAAACAAAAGAAGCGAGTTCACTTCATTTAATTTTAGCCAAAATGTGGGTGTCGATGCAGATTCAGTAGAGGAAAACAAGTAGTTCCAAATGGTCACTCAGCCCATCTTAGGGCATGCGTCCATAAAATAATAAAGCTGGTTTTATGGTACTTAGGGCTTTATTAAAAAACAACCACCCAAAATCTGACTACACAATGTCAAATCCTAAGCAGGAACAAGCCCAATCTTACTTTTTGCATGTTAAGAAAAGTTGAAGAGAGCGCTTTGTTCTAGCAGATCTTGCAGTGGAGCACACACTGCTTGTCCATCTTGCTCTAGTTTCACGCTGGAGGTGGTACTGTCTGTCCTGCTGTGGCTAACGTGAAGGCAGCAAAGGCCCGCTATGCTCGCTAGTTTAGCACAAGTGTGATTGCACTGTGATTCAGATGAAGTCAGCTCTGCCTGGTGATCAGGTAATGCCCAAATGAAACGAAGAGGGAAAGACCGCAAGAGACAAATGGAATGAATGGCCTCTGGGCATGCCTTCATCTGTACAGTAACTGCAGAAGATTTTACAAATGGCTTAGACTTAGATAGCTTAAGTAACATGAATCTGAGCCAGAATGTCTTGGTTTCGTAGCTACAAACTCTCCCATCTTCACCATCCACTGAAAATTACTTTTTTGGACATTTATTTGTTTTTCATTATAAAAAAACAGATATAAAAAGCTATGCTTTTAAAATGTATTTCAGAGTTACAGCGATGTTCTCTAATTTACATGTAAAGTTATAGTATTCTTAACAAGGTCACCATTTTACAAATCCTTTAAGCTTATTGTTTTGTACTTTCCCATCAAAACATTATGACATTCAAATGTCATATATATATATAAATATACCTAATACATAAATATGAATTAGTAATTATATTAATATTTGTTAATAGTGTAAGCAAGGAAGATTTTTTGCATTTTATAGGGCTGGCGAATTCCCAGTAATAAGACATTTTCCCTATTTATTAGCAAGATCTTCTACAGTACAGTTAATTTCATGTTACACACTGATGTTCGATATGGAGATGGAGTCAATTCTGCTGTGAACCTTCCTAACCTGGTCACAGAATTTTGCACTGTCAGTCATACATTGCCAATTATGGCACTGCTTATGTGGCTCACAAATTAGAGCTCTTCTAAATCAGTACTCCTTTCTGCCTCAAAATTACAGTGTCTATTGTTTTAGAGTGATATCAACTCAAATAATAAATTGGAAGAGAGAAGACAAGCTTCAGGAAGCGAAGTATCGAGGCTAGCATTTAGTCAGTGACAGATTCTTTAATACTTGTAGCCTAGCATCCTCTGTCAAGATTTGTTTACAAGGAAAATGAGTCATAGACAGAATCCAATCCATAACATTAGAAACCACTTTCAAACTACAGGCTGTTGCACTCCTGAACACTTTAAGTGGACAGACACAGATACAAATAGTCTTGGCCATTTGCTCTGTTTTTCTTATGTTTGTTAAGCAGAACAATTTTCCTCTTAGAGGAAACAGTTATTTTCATTAATGTCAAAGCGAAATAAGTGTTATTCCTTAGGCACTACTCGCCGTCTGCACAACTAAGTGCAAGCTACCAGTTCTGTCACTTTTTACATTTGATTTTGATTTAATGCGTACAGTGGTTTCAAAGAGTATTAAAAATCTGTTGCCTTCTTCCTCTTCACTTGTTGCCCTGCTGGAGGCTTATGTTTTTCCAGTTTCCATCAGTGGTTGTCAAGTCTTTGTAATAGGATTAAAAGCTTGGACACCTGATATCCCTGGGTGCTGCAGTTCACCCTCATAAAAGCTGTTTGCTTTAAATTGAGAGAAAATCAGGTTTTAGTGGCATAATTAATTAAATTATGCAAAGTGTTCCAGATTCAGCATAACACTTTCTGAAGCAGCAATTGGAAGCTCTACATTGCATTCAAACTGCATTTCAATTGATGCTGCACTAGGCTGACCATTGAGTAGCATTTTCAAGGCTTTCAAGCACAAGGGATCCAATTTTGAAATGCAGATGCTTAATGTTGAGTGCTCAAAACCTATATATGTGCACTTGAATAGGCAATTTGGTAGCCAGCTATGTATTTCATGTGCTATAGTGCTAATACGAGCACTCAAAAATTTGAAATTGAAGTTCCAAATGTAAGTACATGTGCTTAAAAACTGGGCTCAGATTGTCTCACATTTACTCATCATGGACAACCTGATGGAACAAAAATGACAATACATTTCCATAATTCAAAAGGCGGACTACAGAATTCAGCGTTTTCCCCATCAACAACGTTTCAGCACATATTTTCCATAATGTGAGTTACCTTCTCCCATAATCAGTGGTTACACAACAAACCATTATTTGTACACTGAAGTGGGTCTGTAAAAGCCTGATGCCTGGATTATTTTTATTCATTAGTAGCACAATTAGGTAGCTAAGGATGGTAATAATAAATGAAAACAATTCTGGACTGGAAGGTAGTGCAGCCAAGAAAAAGAAAACATAGCAGGAAACTAGACTGTACAATGTCAGCCTGTATTGGGTTTCTGTAGCAAGGTCTTGGGGAGGGGGGGGATACAGGGGTGGCTTCTGTGAGAAGCTGCTAGAAGTTTTCCCTGTGTCCGCCACTGGCCAAGGCCAAGCCAATCAGCAACAGTGGAAGCACCTCTGTGATAACATATTTAAGAAGGAAAAAAACGTGCTGCAGCTCAGTAGCTGGAGAGAGAAGAGAACTGAGAGGATGCAAGAGAAAACAGCCCTGCAGACACCAAGGTCAGTGAAGAAGGAGGGGGAGGAGGTGCTCCAGGTCCCAGAGTGGAGATTCCCCTGCAGCCCGTGGTGAAGACCATGGTGGGGCAGGCTGTCCCCCTGCAGCCCATGGAGGTCCATGGTGGAGCAGATCTCCACCTGTAGCCCGTGGAGGATCCCATGCTGGAGCAGGTGGATGCCCGAAGGGAGGAGGCTGTGACCCCATGGGAAGCCTGCACCAGATCAGGTTCCTGGCAAGACTTTGTGGATCCGTGGGGAAGGAGCCCACGCCGAAGCAGGTTTGCCAGCAGAACTTGTGACCCCACAGGGGACCCAACACTGGAGCAGTCTGCTCCTGAGGGACTGCATCCCATGGAAATTATGGACCCACGCTGGAGCAGTTCGTGAAGAACTGCAGCCTGTGGGAAGGACTCACGTTGGAGAATTTTGTGGAGGACTGTCTCCCGTGAGAGGGACCCCACACTGGAGCAGGGGAAGAGTCCTCTCCTTAGGAAGAAGAAGCGGCAGAGACGTGTGATGAACTGACCCCAACCCCCATTCCTGTCCCCCTGCGCCGCTGGGGGGAGTAGGTAGAGAAACTGGGAGTGAAGTTGAGCCCAGGAAGAAGGGAGGGGTGGGGGGAAGGTGTTTTAAGATTCAGCAGTTTTTATCCTTTCCTTCTCTGATTTTGATTGGTAATAAATTAAATTAATTTCATCAAGTTGAGTCTGTTTTGCCCATGACGGTAACTGACAAATAATCTCTCCCTGTCCTTATCTTAACCCATGAGCCTTTTGATCTACTTTTCTCTCCCCTGTCCGGCTAAAGAAGGGAGTGACAGAGTGGCTTTGGTGGGCCCCTGGCCTCCAGCCAGGGTCAAACCACCACACAGCCTCGCAAACAAACTCTGATCTAATAATTTTTACAATCACATCTCTTATTTGCTTACTCCTTTTCCTTTCTCATTCTGTACCCATTAGGATTCAGCTTGCCTAAATTTAGGTTCCTACAATGTGAGTTGAGCAGTTTAGCTCCTGTGATAGTCAGTAGGGATCTAGCCAACAGGCTCTGGAGAACTGTTGAGCTCTCTCTGTGGAAGACTGACCTATCTTTGGTCAGCTGAATCTGAATATCCTGGTTCCAGGGACTACAGTCCAAACTCTACTCAATTGCATAAACACACACCACCTCAGATGGCCAAAATAATTTGCAACCTGTCTTACGGGTGGTGAGTACAACACAGCACCTGCAGGAGACCCCACGGCTATCTGGAGATGTAGATCAGGCAGGATATTCAAGGGTATCTAAGACAGCAGCACAGACCGATGCCTAGGCAACTAAACCAAACCTTTCTTAATTATAGGTGGATTTTAGAAATTAAAATCAGGCTATCTGCCAGGCCCTCAAGTCTTCCCCTTCCTTTCATGTGAAAAACTTGGATATTTTATGGCATCCCAGAGAACACTTCAAGCCTGTCTTTAGGCAAGTGAATCCCAGCCCTAGCTCAGGAATGGTTTCAGGTACTATTACAGACACAAGCAATAACATATGGCAAAAACACAAAAGAGAGCCTGAGCTTCTACTAACAACTCAAACCACTACTTTTTTTTTTTTCCATTTTATATACTACTGATCTTCTTTCAGTCCCCTAATCTTGCTGTTATCTTCTGTTTGCTGAAACAATTTGTATCTCAGCAACAATTACCAAACAAAGGATCAGTATCAGCTGTGTTGGCTCATTTTTCTGAAGTGGGCTATTCACTATCTAGGCTATTTATGTCCACTGGAAAATATGCATAATCAGTGTGCTAAAAGTTAGCAATCTTAGCATCCTGACAGTGAGGAAACCTCTTCATAAAACTGTCTAAATCAAATCCTGCTGTTTTAGACTTTGAATTGCTGTAAATCTATGATTCTGTTTTTGTATAATTCAGTCTCCTGAAATCAGCTGTAGTTTTTGCCTGCAATATATGTGTTGTGAGACTGTATAAAGGACAGACACCTAAAGATAAAGGCACTTTTGTAAGACCTCTCTGTTACTGCTGTATCATTAAAGGCAAAAGAACCCTTGCCATGTGTAAACAGTATCTGTCTCGTATTATTGATACTTTAAAAAAAAAGCATTACTACCTCTTCTGAGATCACAAAGTGATCAGGAGAGCAAGTACTACAACATAGGAAAACAGTAAGTTTCCCAAGACTTCTTTGGAACACTTTATATGATACGGATTTTTTTAAAAAATTTTGTCCCTCTCACAAATTTTATGGTTACATAATCATGCTTATGCTCTTAAATAGACCATAAGCAACGTGGCCTGATAACTGCAAGCTTTTATAATTTTCTCTAACATAGTGGGCTTATGGGTCTGATATTTGTGGTTCTGCTGTTATCGCAACGGAGCATAAATAGGTATAGCAGCAAATTCTGAAAAAAAAAAAAAAAAGACTATTCTTTGAAAAACATTTTCCCACAGAAACACATAAAGGAGAAGCCAAGAGAACCTTTGAAATCACATACGGTTTCTTTGCAGATAACAGGAGCAATCTGAAAAACAGGTTTTAGCCTCAATCATGTTGACTGCTTCATTCACTGTCTTAATTTTATTGCATAGGTTTTTCTTGTCAATGACAGAAGTGATAACTTCACTTTGCACTGTAAGCCAGATTTGTACCCACTTTACTCACCCTTTCCCTATTTATATTCTGATAAATAAAAACTGCAAGTACAAACCGGTAATTCCAGTAAACAAGACGGTATTTTACATGCTGAAAATCAGAGTACATGCTTAATCATGAATCAGAAAATACTGAATTTATACAACCTAGTAAGTGAAAGAATTTTTTTATAGTGACAATGAATCCCATGGAATATATATGTTTTATACCAATCCTCCATTATTTCACCAAAAAAATTAACACAGGAAAAGCTTTTTTAAAATTCAATTTAATGAATAATGAAACTGTCCAAAACAAGTGAAAGTTCAGCAACTCAGTTACAGGCTGTGTGACATTTACCTAAAAATAGATTTTCCGTTGTCTCTTTTCACAAATACCTACCTTGGCCTCAATTCATAGATAATGTACAGTTTATTTTTATGGTTATATGATGTTATAAGCTAAGAGTGCAATTTAGACATGTAAAAGTAAATTTGTGATGTCATCAAGACAAAAAAATAGATGCAGTTGTACATACTGTATTCAGGAAAATAATAACTGGACAAGATTTTACTGTCAGGTACACCTGAGCAAATATGTTAACTTCAGAGCAGAAAGCTAGAATTACAGCTAGTCCCTTGGCGTAGAGTTTTCATAATACGAAGGCTAATGAGCTATGAGAAGCCAACCAAAATCAGCAAAAAACATTTTCTTCATCTCTCTTTCAACATGATAAACACCAAAAATTATTTAGTGAACATGTCGATTATAGCTGTGTGTGCTTATTTATAATAAATTCCTATTTAAAAGATAATTAATATATTACTATATAGTCTCATTGTATGTAACTGTGTATATGAATATTTTCTGTATGCTTAAGAAAAAGCTGATACTGAATATTTTTGACTGAGTAGTATGTAGCTTTGTGTTTAGAACAATACGGATTTAAATTGTTTTAGCATAAGATCCCCTGTTGCTTCAGTTTATAAAGAAAGAAGTCATCCTCATTCAATTTTTTTTCTCTGTATAATCAGTATAATAGGCTCAGTATAACACGCTTCATTTTAGTACAGTGGAAAATAAACCAGACTGGTCCAGAAACTTTTCCAAGGAAAAAGATGAAGGGTTGAGCTTCTGAGTGACAGCATTATCATTCAGGCCTATGGGCAAGTCCCTAAATTTTGCAGAAAATGTGAATTTTGATGGAAGTTTGTGCTTAACTTCTACACTGGTCTGATGCAGGCAATTCCTCAGTCAGTGCGGACCATGATTTCTGAACCTTACTACCTCTAGTCTGAGTTTTACAGCATCTAATTATAAATTAGCAGTACTCAAAACCAAAAAAAAGCAAACCAAAGCAATACACTGCAACTCTATTCAGTAACGTCTTCCTCCTTTATCTTTACTAAAGAATTATCTCAAATGACCCAAAAGGTTTTAAAAAATAACAACCAAATTACTGTTACTTTAACTCAAAAAGAAAAATCCTGCACATTTTCAGGACATCTAACTGCAGCTGATAGTCCTGTAATATAATAAACTAACAGAAAAAAATAGTTTAAAATCCTCAGTAAATGTACTGGCATGCAAAACGTATGCATAGATAAAGCACATAAAGTGAGAAACGCAAGTTGCCTACTGTCTTCTGTAACCAGAAAGATACAGACCACTAGTTTGATCACACTTTGCCCCAACTGTTTCAGCTGTGTTATAACATGGAAAAATAAGAGATGCTTCAAGATACATTGGACTTGAAGCATTGAAATTAAAAGCAATAGACCTCTGTAAACTCATGTTCAGTCTATTCAGAAAAAGATGAACCAGGGATGAACATGCAAAGCAGGGAGGTTGACAGCTTGCAGGTAATCGTGTTTATTGATGATTTAAAAAAAAAAAAAAATATGCTGAACTAAACATGAAAATTTCAATTCCCAGCAGAAACGCTGCACAAACTCTTAACAGTACATAGCCTCTGAAAGGTTGCATGCAGAATACTTTCTTAAGCCCTATTCTTTGGATTTTTACTCATTGATTTTTTTAGTAATTTTCTTAGAAAACAAGGCTAAATTATAAAACAATCAGTCCTTATAAATAAACAGATTAATATCCAGTCTTAAGCAAATTTGATAGCAAGGTCTCATAGCAATTACATCCCTATGCTCTCTGGGAAAATAACCACAAGCTGGCTGCATTAAACCCACCAGGTGCAACAAGTTTCAGATGTTCTCCGGAGCACATGGCCATATTTCCCGTTCAGGGAACGGAGATTTGTGTTTTTCTGAATCTTGGCCTGATGTGCAGTGTGGAGCTGGACACAACTTGACCCGGGAACAGAGGTTTCCTAATCGATGTCGTGTCTCTTCTACATGAGAAAACAGCTGCAGGAGAGCCAGGAGACCGCACAAGATTTGAGGCTCATAGGGCAATCGCCTCCTCCTTTGGGAAGCAGGTGCTTACTTTTAAGTTGTCTATACAGCTTTGATTTAGCACTCTCATGACCATTCTGATGTAGTCTAATTTTTAGCTCTTATATAGTCTTTTTGTAAATTTGCAGCATGTAAGAGTCTCACACTTCAAAGGAATCCAGTGATGATGATAATAATCATCATCATTATTATTACTATTAAAAATGCCCTTTTCCTAGATTTTAGGAACACAACTTCACAACTTCAGTCTTATTTGAATGCGTTTGTATGTAGCTGTGTGTACATCTCTACCTTTATGTCACACACACACACACACCCCACATGCATAAATGATACAACAAAATGTTAGCTAGAAATTTACTAAAAAATATCCTTTTTCATAACTTGGATTTGCATAAGCCTAGCAAACAAAATCATTCCACGAATCATACTTCCTTCATTGAGGCTTAACACATACATTATCTTGTGTTTGCTGCAGACTAAGAATCATTATTACAGCTCAGCTGTTATCCAGTACTTCATTATGCTACAGTAACTTCATTGTGCACTTAAGCCTTTAGGGTTTTTTTTCCTGCATTTCCATGTCCCAAGACAGCTGACTGTGCCACACTGTTACTTAAAGAAGGAAATCTTATCTAAGAGTCCACGGATCCCGAGTCTTGTTTCTGGACTGCTGAAACTGTTCCTGCACATGATTTATTGTTTCCTCAGGATGACGATGACAAAAATGACAACTACTATGACTAGTAGCAACAGTAGTAGTAATATGTGATTCTTAGAGCAGGTGGACAGTTCTGGCCCCAAAGGGCTGACAGTGTGAAAATACTGTAAGAAACAGTATGTACACACAGACAACAGACTACAAGGAATTTCACTCAGTAAGGAAGATCTATATATAAATGCATATCTGTTACAACTCTTACAATTGCTGCTGTTTATACAAAAAGAATAATTTTCTATTTGAGGTTTAGTCTACCAATATTTTCCTATTTATTTACATATTGACAGCGTACCCTATTCACAACTGCTGCTGTTTTTCTGACTGGAGCCTTACAAAAACGATTGAAGGTAAAATCTTAACAAAAAGGCAGCCAAAAGAATGAAATTGGATTAAGAGGGTAGGAATGTGAAAGTGATATATTTTAAACAGTAAATTGCTTAAATATGACCTGATGAGATGCATCCCAGAGTCCTGAGAGAACTGGCTGATGTAGTCGCCAAGCCACTCTCCATGATATTTGAAAAGTCATGGCAGTCAAGTGAAGTCCCTGGTGACTGGAAAAAGGGAAACATTGTGCCCATTTTCAAAAAAGGTAGAAAGGAAGACCCTGGGAACTACCGACCTGTCAGCCTCACCTCTGTGCCTGGGAAGATCATGGAACAGATCCTCCTAGAAGCTATGCTACAGCACATGGAGGCCAGGGAGATAATTCGAGATAGCCAGCATGGCTTCAGCAAGGGCAAGTCCTGCCTGACGAACCTAGTGACTTTCTATGATGGTGTGACAACAACAGTGGACAAAGGAAAACCAACAGACGTCATCTATCTGGACTTCTGCAAAGCCTTTGACACGGTCCCCCACAACATCCTTCTCTCTAAATTGGAAAGCTATGGATTTGATGGGTGGACTGTTTGGTGGGTAAGGAACTGGCTGGATGGTCGCATCCAGAGGGTAGTAGTCAATGGCTCGATGTCCAGATGGAGACCGGTGACAAGTGGTGTCCCTCAGGGGTCTGTACTGGGACCAGTGCTGTTTAACATTTTCATCAATGACTTAGACAGCGAGACCGAGTGCACCCTCAGCAAGTTTGCGGATGACACCAAACTGAGTGGTGCGGCTGACACACCAGAAGGACGGGATGTCATCCAGAGGGACCTGGACAAGCTGGAGAGGTGGGCCTGTATGAACCTCATGAGGTTCAACAAGGCCAAGTGCAAGGTCCTGCACCTGGGTCGGGGTAACCCCCAGTATCAATACAGGCTGGGGGAAGAAAGGATCGAGAGCAGCGCTGCCGAGAGGGACTTGGGGGTGCTGGTGGATGAAAAGCTGGACATGAGCTGGCAATGTGCGCTGGCAACCCAGAAGGCCAACCATACTCTGGGCTGCATCAGGAGAAGCATGGCCAGCAGGTCCAGGGAGGTGATTCTACCCCTCTACTCTGCTCTGGGGAGACCTCACTGCGTCCAGCTCTGGAGCCCTCAGCACAAGAAGGACATGGAACTGTTGGAGCGGGTCCAGAGGAGGGCTACTAAAATGATCCGAGGGCTGGAGCACCTCTCCTATGAGGACAGGCTGAGAAAGCTGGGCTTGTTCAGCCTGGAGGAGAGAAGGCTGGAGGGGAGACCTGATTACGGCCTTTCAGTACCTAAAGGGGGCCTGTAGGAAAGACGGGGAAAATCTTTTTAGTAGGGCCAGCTGTGACAGTACAAGAGGTAATGGTTTTTAAACTAAAATAGGGTAGGTTTAGACTGGATATAAGGAGAAAATTCTTTACAACGAGGATAGTGAAACACTGGAACAGGTTGCCCAGAGAGGTAGTGGAGGCCCCATCCCTGGAAGCATTCAAGGCCAGGTCAGACGGGGCTCTGATCAACCTGATCTACTTAGCGGTGTCCCTGCTCACTGCAGGGGGGTTGGACTAGATGACCTCTAGGGGTCTCTTCCAACCCAAAACATTCTATGATTGTATGATTCTATTTTCTTGGATTTTTGTGACTGGGGGGTTGGGGTGGGAAGCAGGTAACTACTTTCTAATTAATTTTGGCATTTCTGTTTCACTTTTAAAATGGAAAGACATCACTATCTTTAAGTTATTTAACACAAAATATTTATTTTTCTTCACTTCTGAAGATCACTGTTACCAACAGCCATCTCCAGTGGCAAAAATTTTCACCTTTGTGGAAGAGACATAAGAGCTAAGCCAGTGTTTGACACAAAAACCTATTGTCACTAAATGATAGCATGTTATGATAATTTATTTGATATTGGCTTTAGAGTTGTCTCTTTTTTTTTTTTTCTGTAATAGTTCTATGACAAGAAAGTTCTCCTAAGCTATTATACCAAGATTTAGTACTCTGAACTTTACCAACCCCACATAAATTTATAGTCACTCTAGTGATTCTAGTATCTTATATCAAACCAATTTGTGTAGAATGCACGCACCTTTTAATTGTACTTTAAACAATATGTCTAACTGTGTCTTAGACAAAGTTCCTAGCAAGGGATTTACATCCATACCCATCTCACCTAGTAAAATTTGGGATGGTACACTCCTTCAGTAGTCAGGAAAAGGCATAAGCACATGTCTTACTCTTGTTCCTAGCTCCATCAATCTTTCTTCATGACCAGTAATTCAGCTGGTCAGAGATGAGGGGAGGTACATAACAGGAGAGACAATAGGTACATACATAGGAGAGACAAAAAGAGTACTTCTTTTTCACCCTGCCTTGACTCAATCAGTAGTAATATTCTTCAGGTCAGAATTGTGGGTACAATGTTGACAAAGATAAACTTTGTTCCCAGGTCTTCTGCTTTCTGGACAAGTTTCTTGACTGGTGGCTATTATATAAACACAAGGTGGGCTAGATGCCTCCTCAGCGGCATGTGTTTGGTCCTCTGCACACCAAATGAAATAGTACTACTGCACTGGAGCTGGCAATGTGGTTTTTTGCCTATGATCCATCATTACGGAGCATTATTGAGTACAGAGAAGTTGGCACTGCTAATTTTTTACTATCTCATGTCAGACAAGAAGGATCTGGATGTAAATCTTTGTCTAATATTTTCTTTAATGCACAACGTGAGGCATGTTGTTAAGTGGGTTATTCTGAAAAACTGTTAGGTTCTACCACAAGCATTTTCTTGGTATAACCCAAGGAACCATGATGCTGTCCCTTCAAGAGCAGGTGAGTGTGTTATCTCATGTCCCTGTTACAATTTTGAGAATAGGTTTCCACGTTTGCACTTTGATAAAAGTGTCAGACAAAGGACAGTCCCAAATATCTTTTAAGGATTGCTGGGACAGTCTGATGTTCAGGGACTGGTATTCTGGGATTATCACTATAAATCAAAAAGGTCAGGTTGTCTTAAGCACTATATCTCTCTACCTTCAGCACAATCCAGCCTCCACTTTGTCCATTACTGCATAAAAACAAGCCACAGCAGATTCTTCTAAAGTATTGGACTTGTAAAACCATGTCATTTTCTTGTACACTAAACTCATCTGAGAATGCTCTCATGAATGTCTTTAAATCCTTCTCAGCGGAGCCTACGAGGTCTCTCCCTCTGTCAGATACAATTAAAATGCATGTGCAAAGAGAAAAAATTGCGCATAATGTGTTGTCAAATTAGTTATTACTCCTGCGTGCAAGAAAACAGAAATGAATTGTTCCTTTGTAATGCATGCTGCTTAAGTAAAGAAAAGCAACAAGTTAATTTTAGATTGAAAACTCTTTAGGCACAGACCTTGAACTAAAATATTAGACAAGGGCCAGAAGTTACCCTGATGCTCAAGGAAAAATTATGCAAAAATTGTGTCTGCTTTTCTAAATTCTAAAAATGTTTTTATTCTGATTTAAGATTTTTGTCTCTTTAAAATGAACATTTTTTCAAAAGCTTTGTTTTTGCAAACAATCTGTTTAGCATATAGTCAAGCATATAGATTTCTGATAAAAATAAATGTAATGACTACTGGTTTACAGAAAAAGCTGCATTTCTCACTTTTAAATCACCAAGACGTAAATATACAGAGGAATCATTAACAAGCAACATTATCCTAGAAATCAAATCCTAGAAATCAAATTTGGCCTAAAGGCCAGAATAACTTAAGAATGGTATTCCTAGAAATGGAATTTTAAGTAGTAGCACCTGACATTTGGCATACAAATTTGGCATACAGCTTACAAGCCCTGCAAGTTGTAGAAAACATAATTCCACAATTATACTCCGTAACAGGAAAAGATCTACAAATCATTTTTAAATACCTTTCCCTTTAAAAACTTAAGACTGAAATCCAGTTTCCACTGAAGTCAGTGAGACTTGACTAAGGCCCAAATTTCATTCCAGTTGCTTTGATGTACCAGTCTGAGCACAGCCAAGTGCAAAGATACAAGTTCTAATTCAAAGTAGGGCCGAGGCACATTAGCTCAAGGGATGTACAAATGCTAAAAATTGGCTAAAAACTTTATTATCTTGTGGCTAATCTATCAAGGGATAAAATATGTTATTTGAATATGAGATATATGACAACAGAGTATTTGTCCTGTTAAGTGATTCACTAAAAAGGGAAATTTAAAAATCAGGACTACCTTTAGTTTCCACAGGGATTTCTGCACAGTCTTCAGGATTGATACTGTGTTAAAGTATTAGTACAATTTTTCAAACAGATTACTCTGAACATAATGCTTTGAAAAATTTAAAAAAGGAGAACAGATAGCAAATGTCATTTCTTTCATAGCTACAAAATGCAAACTCCAAGTGTTTTAACCTAATGAATAAATGAGTTTGTCCTTTATGTATAAAATATAGTTTGTGTTTGTTGCACAAGTTTTTTAATAATAGATGAATTTTAGGTTTGCTTCAACATATTCAATAAAGTGTGATTAATTTGGTTTTTCAAAAATGCAAACTAGACATTACTATATTACTCTGCAAAATGCACAGCTTGCAACATTATTGTCTCTGTGGGATCTTAAATTGAATTGTAAAATGTGTCTTATTTCCAGTTTGATTTATGTAAGAAATTTCAGTGGATAATGCCCTTTTTGAAGTTTCAGTGTTTTCTGCAAAGAAAAAATACATAACTAAAAATCATGACATAGCTTATTATAAATCACAGCAAAGTTTTATCCTTAGATAACGTTCCACATAAAAATCATATACTGATGCCACATACTATGTTCAATTCAGTGAATTAACTTTTTTGAAGTTGCATATTATGACAGATTATATAACGCATTTTTGACATGTTCTGTGATTTTATTGCGATATTCTAAGTAATTACCAAATCTCTTTTTCTCTAAAAAAGCTTTCCTGTGCCCTGAGAATTAATCTATGATACCATTTAACTTGGCTTTTTGAAGTAAATATCACTAGATAAAAAGCCAGCTGGTTCTGAATAATGGGATACTTGAATGAATGTATTAGTGTTTGAAAATGAGAGTACAAATCTTTTAAAAAGATTAATTTCCATAAGAAAGATAGCTCACAGATCTACAAAAGAATAAATTCAAAACATAATAAACTGGCAGAAAGAGAGGTAGATTAAAGTAAAGGCAGCAGCACCTTGTTATTGCAGCTGTTGTATAGCAGTGATTCTGTATCAATTACAACATTTGGTAGGTATGGGCAGCCTCTTCAAAGGTTTCAGTGTAAAGCTTGAGCCTGGAATACACAGTACAACCTACGTAATAACTTGAGTGATTAATTTTTTTTTCTTAACAGGACATAACTTTTGTTCCCAACAATCGAGTCTTTGGGAAGAGTTACAAAGACGCTTCTGACTTTAATGTGAAAAGCTAACACCAGTTTTGTTTTTTATTAAAGATTTGGATATGAATTTATCTTTATCATAAAAAGAGCTTGGCTTTATCACAGCAGACAAATGCTGACATCAGCATGTAAACTGACTTTTGTTGTCCTATGGACTTTATTTTCAATATCCTGTTTCAAAATATGTTTCCTTGAATGCATCTAGGATTCTGTTCACACAATTACTTTGGCCAAATATTAATGAAAACGAAGTTTGCTGATGCCACTAAGTACCGTGGGTTTGCATAAAACAAATTCTAAGACTCAAGGAATTAAATCGTATTGGGACAAACTTTGAAGTACATGGGGGGTTTGTTTGTTTGTTTGTTTTCTGATTATGGGATTAATCTAGATCTACACTGGTATGTGTGGAAGTCAGACTGATCTAAGGCAACCTGTGACTGATCTAAGGCAACCTGTGTGGATGGACCATACCAGTGCAGCTGCAAGAGAGCAGGAAATTTCTGAACAAGTCTAATGGGCGTATGAAACACAACTGCAGAAATTTCTAGCTTAGCCAGATTCAGACTGATTTTCAAGTGATCAGAACCAGCTATTCTAGTGTCATCCTAATGACAAATTTTAACCCCTTCCTCCAAAGCTTAGAAGCATTAAAGCAACTGAAAATATTTGAATCCTGAAAGATATTCCTATCTCTCTCCTGACTTGGTCTCTGTGGAAGCTGAATCATTGCTGCTGTTGAAACCTAGAACAATGAATAATAGCCTGAGGGCAGACATGAAAAAGATATTTTAGATAAAAGTTTCAGTGTCGAATTTACCAAAGTTGTAACAGTGGTTACTGAAGTCACAGCCTATACATAAACTGTACTATGCATATATATATATATATTCTAATATATATATGTAAGAAACAAGATCCAACAGTTTTTGAAAGCATCCTAACAGAAAAGTTACTAGGAACATTGCAATTTAAGTAACATTTGTAACATAAAAGTCATAAAAACATTCAGAACTGGACTAAAGCACCTTGTCCTGAACTTCCATTTTGTTCTAGTTTTTTTTTTCAGTTCATTCCAGCACATTTTGGTTTACCTCTTGTCTTATACATTTATAGATTTATTAGATATATATTACACATTTTTCAATATATGTATACTTTCCACATCACTAAATCAAAGCATTTCTAATTCCAGTGCTTTCAAGTGAACATATTTCAAAATTTCTTTTGTATTCCATATTTTGCAATTTTGGCATATCACCACAAGTGGAACAAAAGCAGATCGTGAAATGTCAACATTTCACATGGAATGGATATTCAAGTGTTCCTAACATGCAATGTGCTTACAGTGACTATAAATAGACAGTGATGAAGAGTACAAGTGAACTGCGTATACAAATGCTATTCAAAATAATAGTTGCAGAATGGCAGTGAAAGCAGAATTATAGGCTATGGCCACATGATCAAAGGCAATGATTAGTTAATAATTAGAGTTAATAATTAGTTCTTGATAGTTGAGCCAAAGTAAGTGGCCACGTTGTACGACAGAACCTGTTACCCTAAACCCTATGCCAAGAATGCACTGCATGGTCAGCAGAACCCCATAAGGAACAAATTATTAAGCCATGATAACTCACAGATTTTCATTCATATGCCCACCCCTCTTGTCAGGGATCATTAGAGAATGTCACACTGAGTGTTCAAACGCATACGACACTTGCGTGCACTAAAAATGTCAATTATCCCATGCTTTCTGTACTGTACAGTTACAGTGCAAGGCACAGAAACTCTTGCTGCCCTGCCGGATAAAGATAATGACAAACTTCAGTGAAAGAAGCACCAAGTCAAAAGACTAGAATTAGATCCGTGCAACAGCTGCGATGACTCATCTCGAAGATCATACTTTCCTCCACTATTTTAATTTGCTGTCAAATAAACTGCCAGGCTCCCTTGTACACTTTGAGAACGTTGCAGACCTCCACACAGGAATGAGCTTTCAGTGATTAAGAATATTTTGAACCAAGTAAATGAAACTAAAAACAAATTAGGGAAGTATTTCAAGATTAAGGCAAATATCTACTGAAATGCAACTGAAAGGAGCTTAGACATTACAAATTATTCATCTTATAATTCAGTGACATTTACCATGAAAAGATGTTTCTTTTTAGTCTTTGTTAAAACTGGCTACAAAGTGTTTACAGCAATTTTCTGAAAGCAACTCCAGATTCTTTTTTAATCATACTACTTCAGGAAAGCTGCTTTTAGTTAAAATATAAAAATCGCAGTTACAAGGTTTCTGCAAACATAACTGCCATTCCATTAAGGAAATGGCAGAGCAAACAGTAAATAGTGGCCCCAAGGGAAATGTAAGTATTGATTTTATTACTATGTTGGTTGGATTGTATTTGCAATTGTCAACTCTAATTTTAGGCTGTGCATTAAGTATCCTTATAATAGCTTAAGGAAAAGAGCAAATATTAATTGGAACATATTGATAATGTTTTTATAAGTCTTAGATTTAGTGCTTACCAAGCATATATTTTGAAAAAATACAAACCTACTTCTTGCTGGTAAACGTAGCTAATAAATGAATAGGCAGAAACTATAATTACAAGGATTATAAAATACTTTTGTGCATCAAGGCATCTTCTGGATGCAATTACTTAAAATTAAAACTAAAATGAAGTGCAAAGATATTTATTATTGCACGTGGCTATGTTATGGCAAATAAGGTTGAAGTCACTATTCAAATACAAAATGGTCATTACATAGATTGATTGTGACTTTGATCCTAACAATTTCTTTTTGATAGTCAGACTTAATTCACCATTTAGTCTCTACGTACCTGCTACACACAGGAAATGCAGGATGGGTTATATTTGCGCATACTACTAAAGGCAATTCATTACCTTTTTTCCTACTCTTTAATTAATTTAAAACAGTACTTATATAAACCCAAACTTATTATACTTTGTCATTTGTTTCTGATAATATCCACATGTACTTAACTAGCAGAAAAGACTCATGACTCATTTTGGTATTGAACTGCAAAAAGAAAATTCTAGCAGACAGATACAATTATCTCACGGAAAATAAAGATTTAACGGCTGCTTCTTCAAAGTTTCACAATCTTCTTATACGAAATGAAAAGATGGCAAGTACGTGGCGATGGTAATTTCAAACAATGCAAGACTGATCGGACAATTCACAGGAAAAGGATTTCCTACTCTTTTGTACTTTGCATTTCAGTTTACAGTGTGACTTGCACAAAAAGTACACTACAAGTGCCAGCTGATGTAGCTGATACTTCAGAAAAATCTATTCCTCGTGAATTTCTTGTTTAATGTGTTAAATTTCTAAAGGTAGCTAAAAATAATTGTTTATGCCATCTACAGTGTTGCCAACTCTCACAATTCTATCACCAATCCTGATATCATTTATACTTCTTAAAAATCTGTGCTGCAAATATGTGAAGATTTCAGCATCTCAGTTTAGATTAAAGAAAAATAAAATCCCCCTGTTCCCTCCAGCGGTGTGCCATAATATCCCAAACTGTGTGCATGTCCCTGTGGCCAGGCAAGCATCCCCAGCTGGAGGACACCTCCCCAGGCATGGCCTTGCTTCCAGCCCTGCTGGGGACCTGGTGCTTCTGGGATGCAGCTGGACATTTACCCTGGTCTTAGAACTGTCATATCCAAACATCCTGTGGTGAAGTTTTACACTGTTGTGAAGTTTTATCCTAAACCTTAAGAAGCAGCAGATTACAAGCACAGTAGTGTCAAAACACTAATTTTCAGGCAAATGACTTGCAACTGTTCTTTACCTACCCCAGACTCTATACATGTCATACAAATATACTGACTGTTGAGACAGTTAAGAGGGTTCGAAAGGTTTCTACTATTTCCTGACAAATGACAGAGGAAAGGAAAACCTTGCTGATTTTTTGACACTAAGCTGGGTGGAAGTGTTGATTTGCTTGAGGGTAGGAAGGCTCTACAGAGGGACCTGGTAGTGTGTGGGGGAGACCTTATTGCCCTCCACAACTACCTGAAAGGAGGTTGTAGCAAGGTGGGTGTCGGTCTCTTCTCCCAAGTAACAAGAGATAGGACAAGAGAAAATGGCCTCAAGTCACACCAGGGGAGGTTTAGATTAGATATTACGAAAAATTTCTTCACTGATAAGGTTGTCTGGCACTGGAACGGGCTGCCCAGGGAAGTGGTCGAGTCACCATCCCCGGAGGTATTTAAAAGATGGGTAGACAAGGTGCTTAAGAGACATGGTTTAGTGGTGGACAGGTGGACTTGATGATCTTAAGCCTTTTCCAACCAAATGATTCTGTGATTCTATGCATTTTTTCCTGCCCGTGCCCACACTACCTGTACAATGAGGGGCATGCACAGGGACAGATTTTTTTAAAGGGATGCAGAAGGGGCATATCCAAGGCTCAGTGGGCTCTTCTGTTCTCTCACAGCCAGAGAGAGCCAAGCTCAAAAGATACCACCAGCACTTTGCTCTCTGCCAAAGCACAGCCTCTCGCAGAGCTGGTCTGGGATCTGGGCAAGCAAAAGCTCTCCATACACATCCTCTGCATATTATACAACCTAACAGCCTCTGCAGAAGCCTGCAGGTGAATAAATTGAAGTATGTTTGGCATGTACCAATGCACACAGATGTATAAAAGTTCAAGGACCGCATTTGTTATGCAGGTATTTATACCTTCTTTCCTCCCAGGGGACATCAAGATCTTAATCAGAAGTCTAACACTTACGTGGTGCAGAGCGGATTGTTCATGGCTCACTTGATAAAAGCAAAAATTTCACTATTCATACCGGTTACTAAAATTTTGGCTATTAATTTTCCTGAGATGTTATTTACATTATGCAGCTATATCTTTGCTACCAAACATTTAAAGTAGACACAAAAAATACACAAATAAAATATTAAACCTAAATTACAGGATTTATAAGCATGTACATTTCTCTGACACCGTATAGAAAGGGCTTCAGCAATGTGAGTACAGAATGGCTGTAAGAAAAATAAAACGCAAACTTCTTAATTCTGTAAACCCCAGTGCAATGAGCCCTGGTTAAACTATTTTATTACACAGGATTTTACACTTTAAGCAAATTCAATATTCTTAATATAATAATTTTGGAATATACATATAATAATCAATACGTGTGCTTCCTAGACAGGCACTGGAATATGGCTGAAATGGTTTATTTCAATATTATTTCAATACTGCTTTTTAAAATAATATGGTTGTGTAAATGATGACATTACATGATTATTTGAAATCCTTTGTAAAGAAATTTTGTTTCTGTTATTGTGTAACAAGACCATCACATTGCATCATTTAACAGGCCTGAGAAGGCAGGCAACAGAAAGAAAAAAAAAAAAAAAATAAGCCTCTTTGACTGTATTAGGCAAGCAAAACCATGTAACTTCATGTTTCCTCTGAAGTGTTTAAGCAATAGTAACTGTATACTGTTCCTCAAAGGAAAATTCACTCTGCCTGTTTCAATTGTGCCAGACATCATTAACAATATTTATACTTGTTAAAAAGTTGAATTATAGCGGGAGAAACTTTTTATTTCAGAATTGGACAGAATCATTTTAAGGGAGATTATTTTTTATTTACTATAATAAGAGGAAAGGTAAGTAAATTCCAGTGTTACTTGAATCTGAGAAAAAAAACCCAAAACCAAACAAATAAAAGGAAAGAAACCTGCATTATATTTTACTGCAGTAGCATAAACTAAGTCAATGGCAATATTAAACAGGGAAAATGCTTTCTTTTTTAAATAGTCAGAAGGAAAAGTGTTTACTCTCAGAGAAATCTCTGTTGTGGTGATGGGGAATGCATTGCCACTAAAAGCTTCAAATCTTTCCCTTTTAGACCCTGCCATAAGATCAGGGGTGATCTGCTGCTCTGAGTCACATAGAGAAATCTACGTTCTACCTCTGCTAATTCGCCTTTTTGCCAGTACAAGATAGTGTTGATGAGGCTCCTTGGTTTATCCCAGGGAAACTGGGATATATTCTTGCAAAGAGCTGAAATTAAAGGGAGTTGTTAATTTAAGTGAAGAGGTTAAAGCATTCCAAAATACACATTGCTCGACTCACAGGAATTTGGAATGCTTTACGTAAATAGCTCTAGTTGGTGACCATTTTCTATGGCTAAACAAGCTGCTTAGAAAAATGGTTCATGCTGAGTCCTCGAACCACTAGTAAATTAAACATCAAAAAGGGAGAAAAAAAAAGTTTACTACTTAATCAAGACAAGATCCTAGAAGGAAGTTTAAAAATAATACAAAATGAAATCTCTGTCGTATGGAGAAAAAAAAAATCTGATTGTTATCATACGAAACTCTAATCTTATGTCAGCACGTAAACAGAATACTCTGAACAGAGATGTATGTCGATACGCAGGAGTCTGAAGGGTTTGGTACACAAACCTGCTGAAAGTAACTTTGAATTTCTCTTTTGTGAATTGGTTTATCGTATCACAGATGGCAGCCCAGGAGGGGAAATGAGTTCTACAGACTCACCACCCACCGGTAGGGGAAGGGAGGGAGCAGACACTGAGGCCAGTTTTGACCCTACCCCCTAGAATACCAGACAGAATCGCTTCAAGTCACAATTTCCTTCTTATGCTGCTCCCAGGGCAGCATGCAATTATGTACTGCAACTGGCTTAGGGCAGGCTGGGTCCACAATTAGTCCCTTGACCTTGCTGAGACTAACAGTGTGAGTAAGGTGAGCATGACATATCTCTCCCTCAAAATTCTCAATTATTTAATGCAACTAATGTAACAGTAATTTCCTTGCATCTTAAAAAAAAAAAAAAAAAAAAAAAAATTTGCTTGCAATCATAAAAGAGCCTTGCCTATAAACTCAACTAAAAGGTCAAAATGATAGTTTTAATTCAAAGTTTCCATAGCTTTCTCGATAAAATGAGTATGAATATAGATTGTCTCTTTATTTCTACTTTCCATTAAAAAGCATAGGATTGTCTTCTACTTTCTGTAATAGGTTTATTAGTTATAGCTCTATTACAACAATACTCAAGGAAGTTCCATTCATATCATAGACAATTATCTGCGATAAAGCTCATGGCAGAAGCTGTAGATGGAATAAATGCTGACATGGGTATATTAATGCACATGCCACTCACATCATGTCAGGTACAGCTACCCCTTAGGTTTGAAGATACAAATACTCCTTTCAGCACTTTGGCATATCTCAAGTAATTAGAAGCCATCTGCTGAAATCTTCTACATTCAGTCTCAAACAGCCATCTTGAAATGGTTGGGACTTTATGTCATGCTGCAGGGCATACCTTTCCCTCCACGCTCAAGCTGAAAGAGGCCTCAGACAGTGAGTAAGAATGAGATCATGCAGAGAAAAAAACACTGCCAGGAGATTGACCTAGGCTGTCCAATTAATTGTCAGTGAGTTAAAACAATGCAAATTCATTGAACAAATAAATATAATTCCAAACTTCTAAATTAAAGACGAAACATGGGTCAGTTTGGGACTCCATCATAAATTAAATAATCCATAATAGCCAATTAAAATAGAATATCCGGAACAAGTGAGGCAGGGAGAGATGGCTCAGTTAACCACAGAGCAAGCAGAACGCTTTTCTACTCATCTTGAGCCAAGATGCAACATCCATCTACCACACACAACTAATGGGTACAGAAGCTGGTATCCATGGTCGCAGAAGAAGACTTTCCAGGGCAACATTAAAATACCATTGCAAACCAGAACTCCTTGAAAAGTCACTATTCTAACCTTCCAATTGGAGGAGCCATGTAAATGCAGTGGGAACCTTTCTATAAGACCTGTCTTCCAGGAGTAGCAGAAAAAAGGTTACTTTATGAGACAGACATAAACATAAGGAATAAAACGTCACAGTAATGTATTTTGAATGATTAAACACACGGAAAGGTAAACAGGTTTTGATCATGTGATCAGTTCAGTGATTTTTTCTGTAAGATGTATACAATATGGAACAGTGAGGGAGTTATTTTGATATAATAGGAGCATACAATAAATAATAAATTGTGAAAATCCCCAATCATAAAGTTGAAGAACATTTCTGAGTGAACAATATTAATGGAGATCAAAAAGGCAACTAACCCATGTGTAATACATGAGTAGTGAGAAGTAACCTCCAGAACTTCCATGTAAATCAGTTAGTTATATAGAGCACTGGGTCAAGGTTTAGTGAAGCAACTTCTCAAAACCATAAAAATCACTTATTGGAACAGCTGACTCTACAGCATGTATGATGAGAAGATACTCCTTAGTAATCCTAAGTAATCTGAGATGTTGCTTTGGCCAGTGACTATAGTTGGCTTATCAAGAGCAGTGACTACAATGTAATTTAGAGAGCTCTCATAAGGCAGGTGCCACAGTGTGGCCCTAAAAAAGCAGATTATAAAGTCCCTGAATATACTTCATTTCAAAGGGCAAAAGAGAGTCATGCCAGTCTCATAAAGCCCAGATCCCTTTCTACACCATCTCTGCTACTCTGAGCACAACGCTGAAAAGTGGAGTCAATGCAATGCCTGGGCCCAGGATCATACATGGTATGGAGAACAGAGATGCTTCAGAAGCTGATCTCTCAAAGAGCTTTGATTAAGAATTGAAGCATGTATATTGCAAATATCAACATATAGATTATTTAGTGTAATGAAAAATGAAAATATTCAAGACCATGTCAGTTATTTTTTACTTAGGATGAAGCAAATTCATGACTTCTGAAATACAAAAGGACAATATGGTACGAATACTCTTTCAGCAATCCACATAGCAATTTTGTATATGGTTTTGAGGATAAACTGCTCAGAAATATAGAATTTTATAAATATAATTTGGGAGATGTAAATTACTATTGAGTGAAATTCACTTCTTACAAGAGTTTTGATTGTAAAGAACTCTGCCTAGTTATCAAAATTTAATACAATTATCTAGAAGTCCCTAGTCTGTGCAGCTTTGCACTGATATCCTTGATCAGAAATCCTGCACGCACTCTACTCTCCACCTGGTCGAGATTAATTTCTTAACTATACAGAACCCTACAACAGGTGCACTTTCACCTATTCAAATCACTGCAGTCATACACCAACAGTGTCCATGGTACAATTATTTTTGGCTGACGTACCAACAAAACCCACCTATCTATTAATCACTTAATATGTCAAATTGAAGCCTTGTTACAATAATACTTTGTGAAGCCAGTAATATATCTACCTTTTCTTGATAGCACAATTAATCACATGTTAAAGGTGGTTTCTCTGGTAGCACAAAGTTGCTGCTTGTGACCACAAAAGTATCCAGTTAAGCCCTGGCCGAATCGCCTTCAGCTCTCCCCGTCTCTGTCCATACTGCATAAACATAGCTTCCCCATATTAATAAAGGTCTAAAAGAACCACTTACAATGTGAGAAACCTAAAGACACTCAGAGCGTGGCAGAGAAGCCAGAGGTGTTAAACTATTTCCGTAACTTCTCCTATCCACCAGAGCCAACTTCAGGAGCCACTGAGTTGAAGCTCACTAGCTGGCGAACACAAAAGCCTGGCAACATGCCTTCAAAGGCAAATGGGATCCATAGCCAGGCAGTATTATTCAAAGTCCCAAAAAAGAGCATGAACTCAGTACCTCTGGAGTTTGGGCAGCAGCTTCAACCACAATAAAGGAAAAACTACAGATCTACTAAAATTGCCTTAACTATGAAGTTCTGTAATTAAAAGTGAAATCAAATAGAGAAACGAGGAGCAGATGTTGGTTTTATTTCTGTATGTTGACTTTATTAAGGAAACATTTCCCCATTCCCCTCCCCCAAGACATCCTTTTCTTTCATTTATTTGCTATGTTTCCTATTTTTTTCTTTTTCCACTAAACAACCGTAACCTTCATCAGTACAATGAAGTCATTTATGTCTAAATTCTTGTTGCACTTGGGACTTTTCTTTATGTGTTTTGTAATTGTTGTAGTTGATTTATAACTTTTATGTCTCAGATGTAAAATGGAAGTAGAATACAACCGTTTTTACTCTACTCTGATTAACACCTGTAAGAACACAAGAGATATAAAAAATAATCTATCTAATTTTTTTCATAAAAGAACTCCTTCTCTAATTACTTTGTTTTAGAAAGCTACTGAAGATCTCCCCTGATATGAATTAAACCTGCACCCAGTTGGTGCTTTATTATCTCTTCAGCAAAATGATTTATTGTTTGTAGTCTGAAAGCAAAAGAGGAGGAAAATTACATTTGCTGTGCTGGTAGCAGTAGCCCTATCACTTGCTCTGTGCTATTCTTTGAAGATTACAATGACCAATATTGTAATGATATCAGAAATAGTTAACTCTAACAAAGCTGCTTACACAAAAGCAGTGACAACTGAGATCATTGCACCTCATGATGATTTAACCTTAGGTGTTAAATCTTATGTTTCTTACCTCAGCATGACCTGCTATAATGTTCAAATTTCAATTTATCTCCTACCCCAGAGTCTGAACATAACTGATTTTTTTTTTTTTTTAAGGTTTCAAATGAAGAAAGTTTAATTAAGTAGGAACAGGGAAAAAAATCAAGAAAAAATGTCAAGAATAGAAAGTCGCAAATGCTTTATGTGTGTGTCTAAGCTACAAATAGTAAACTAATTTTAAGATTATTTATTTTGTATATCAATAAGAATTTAATGCTTTTTTTTATACATCGATTAAAAAGGCTAGGCTATTACTGCTTATAGAAAAAGCATTGTAAACAGGCAAAAGAAATTTCTATCCAGATGTACAAGATGCATGTAAGTGCATGCACAGCAGATAAAAAATTGGAAATTCAAAATGCCTTTGTTGAAAAAGAGATGGATTATAAGAGTGATGGTGCTGTATGGCACCTTTGTAGCACCACAAACCCCTTCAACTACACAGTTTCCTCCAGCAGTGAAGCTAGTAGATTATGCTGAAAGGGAAACCAAAATACAGCTCTTTCCCTACACTCCTCAGCAATTCCAAAGAAGCTGGATGAAAATCAGTATTAGCAACAGAACTGCAACACGCCCATGAACTTCCAGAACACTTTTGTGAAGTTGTCTGGGCTACCTCTTGTGGGGAACTATTTAACAACTGGGATTTCTTTTGATTTGGATGAGGTAATTGGAGAGCTTCTGATACTCCATGACGAGAGAGACAAAGAAGGGAAACACATCACATTGTTAACGGAGATGTTGTTTGTTGGTACAAACTTGGGATGATCTGCATTATGGACAGAGTATGATCAATCATGAGTATTGCTAGAAAAATCCTTTATGCCAAGTCATAACCACCATGATTTATCTTCTTTCTCATTATAAAATGGTTCTATTTAGACAAGGCTGAGAACAATGACTAAAATAACTTTAAAATGGATGAGACATCACACAATCATATTATTATCCAAATATTGATTAGTAGTTGCACCAATCACATTATTAATTCTGGACATTACAGAAAGGAAAATCTTTTAAAGCAG
This sequence comes from Gorsachius magnificus, assembly GCA_034008185.1. Lineage (NCBI taxonomy): Eukaryota > Metazoa > Chordata > Aves > Pelecaniformes > Ardeidae > Gorsachius > Gorsachius magnificus. Next base: position 44,955,036 of record CM067081.1, read on the forward strand.
CATTTATATATGTGTACATTAAGGCAAGCAAGAAATTCTGAAATATTAGCTCTGTTTTAGAAAACGTCCTTTTTACTATCGTATTAGTGACACTATTGTTCCCTGAGACAGGGAAACTGTATTGCACAGGCCACTGCAAGCACTGGAGGTCTATTCAGTTGCCTGCATAAAGGAATCTGCTGTCATTTCAGGTGCCCTGTGATATCTGATGTATCCCCACAGGGCTTGCAAATATGACAGAGCACCTAGCTGCATATGATCTCTGCCATTCAGGAGTGGAAGCTGGAAGCCAAGTGGGATGCCCGAGGGCATTCCACATGGTACAAGGTACCTGTACTGAATCAGGTTGCTGATGTCTTTTTTGCTGGAAGCACGTTAATAATGGTGAATTGTCAGAGAGTAGAAATCTGCTCCGCAATATGAATAATGCTCACCCAAAAAGCCTGAGTGGAACACTTCTCTCTTGCAATCTTTAGATAATCTTCATAGCATTGTCCAGAAAAGTGTGATTTACACCCTGTAATATTAAACTAATAAAAAAATCATACCTTAGCCTATGAATGCTTGCTCACTCAAGCTTACACATAATTTAGGATTTTTAAATGCATGTAACCTAAAATAAAGTGTCTATTTTTAAAACACCTTTCTTTTTAGCAAAACTAGGTAGAGTTAAACAAGAAAATTATATACTTCCTATGTGAGAAACTGGAGTATACTCAAGTATAATTTTAACAATGTTATGTCCTATAATGAGTTGACCTTCTATTCTCCTTAACACTTTTTTTCATCAAAGCCACCTACAACCACTTTGCTTTCTGTTTCTCTAATCTGCAATTATTTATATTTTCTTCATGCTGCTCTATCCACCATGGGAGCAAAACTGTGTTTGGTGAAATACAGAGCTAATTATACCATGAACCCAACAACAAAAAGACAGAGCAGATGTTACTTCAGACGTGCTAACAGTCCCTATGCTTAATGCACACATAGTAAAGGACTGAATGCAGTATTTGAAAAAAAAAAAAAAAAATGTGATGGGCTTAAACATGTGGAAAGAAATTAGCACAAAACTCAAACAGAATTACACACTTAATAGGCTCTAAAACACTTATTCAGTGGTTGTATTCAGCATCGATTCAACACATATGTGAGGCTATACATGGGGTCAAATATAGCATATTAGGTAATTCTGCTCAATTTCTTCTGATCTCAGGACCCAGTTTCTTCAGTATCCCTTCTGCCTGTCCATCAGCACCTCCAGTTCCAGGATGAAATTTGTCCATCTCTTTATCAGCCTGAAGAATTCCCAAAACACAGGAACTACATCTAAGAATAAGTGTAGAGGACAAAAAGGGAAGGGGGAGGGGGGAGTGCTTTCTAGTGTTTTCTAGTTTTTTCAGTGTAAGCAAGAGCTAGAAAACACCATAAAAAGAAATATCTGACACTACTTAAAAACACAGGTTGCTCCATTGTGTTTTAAATTAGCTTGTGATTATTTGAAATGCAGGAACATGTATGAGTGACTCCACATCAGCCCTCAAGCCCATGCACAGTTCCTGATGCATTTATAGTACAGGTGGAGCTTAAAAACGCAACTGTAAGAAGAGATGACACAAACACAGCCTGATGATACTTACAAGTGCCAATCAACATACCAGATTTGTATCTAGAATAACTGGGAGACTGTTTATTGTGAAGAATTTATCAGGATTAGGGTGGGATGTCTCAGCAGCCTACAGAGTAGCCTCTGCAAGTAGGGGAGCACCAAGAGCACGCTTCCCCCCCCCCCCCCCCCCCCCCCCCCTTAGTACCAAACTTCCACAAGACTATTAGTGCTCTCTCTTTACCACAAGCAAACTACTTTGAAACAAAAATGAGCTTACAGATCATGGAACTGAACAAAAAATTGCAGTCTTTCCCTTTCCTCTATTGCCTACCTTTACCACTTTCCTGAGTAGAATAGTCACACAAGTTGGAAGTGATTTATGATAACTTGCAAACCTTCATGTCAGGCATAATTCCTGTAATTCCAATTATTTTGTATACACTAATGCAATAGAAATTTTCCGTGTACCCTCTCACCTCACTGAAGAGTCTAGTGACTGCTCTGAGTGGCTAAACTGTTCTACAATAAAAGTAAAATAAACTTCATTCAGTAAGTACATGATACTTTATAGTAAGATATAAAGACAGCCCATCACCAGTCAAGCTTCACTAGAAAAACTGAGACCACTAAAACAGAATTCAGCAAACACAAATCTGAATCATTAGCTGCACGAGCACTAATTACATCATCATGGTAAGTCACTTTTCACAGATGTGCAGTACCAAATCTAAAAAAGCACTTTCCACTTCACTGAAATACACGTTAGTACCACACAACTAGTACAACTCCACTACAAATGGAAAAAAAAAAAAGATCGAAAAGGTGTGATCTTAAATTCAGTTTTGAAGGGATAAATGCCTGAATAAAGTGTATCTGCCCAATTATAAAACTTGAGAAAAATAACTCTAGCAAGAGATATCTATGATAATACAGAATTTCAAATAACTGGTTAAAAACATGCATAACCAGACTAATCACAATACTCTAGAAAGCAACACGTCTTTAACAGCAATCATCACAGTATGAAATCAGCTCTGAGCTTACTACATTTGGCTGAATAATCTAAAATTGTAGAATTAAAAATAATTATTGATAAAAGATAAGACATAAAACCTCCCTAGCTGTTTGAATCTAAAAATATCAGGGGATGGAATGAATGTTGAATTTATGTTGTGGAAAATTGGTCCCAAGTTGGTTTTACACTTCATCAGAAAGCACTTTTGTCTTGTATGCAAACAGTTAATGAAGCATACCAAAACTGCAACTTTTTTGCTAGCGCTGGTGTGGTAAGACTCACAGTATATTCCATAGCTTGCAGAATATTTAAGAAACATTATAGATTTTTCATTTATTTTCCTTTGGTTATAATGCAGAATCCTATAATTTTAAATAAGATTCCTTCTTGCATTTTCAAGTATTGTTATATTTAGCTTCAGTTGCAGATATAGTACAGCCTTTCATATCTATAGCATTCATTTTTGTTCCTTTACTGAGTATTTTCAAGAGAAGATGACACCACATAAATAACTGTTGCCCTAATAAATTCTAAGAATGTATGGATTCTTAACTACCTCTCATGCTGGATACATGACTCGTTTTAAAATTTTACGATTAAACCCTCCTTTTTTTTTTTTTTTTTTTAATTTTTTTAGTTTTCATAGTTAAAAAAGAAAAAATTATTCCAAGGGATAAATTATATAATATTTTAAAAAATAGGACAGGACAGCCTCTTTTTACCAAAACTGAAAAGAAAAAAAAAAAATATAGAACAAGAAAGACTTTATAATATGCTGAACACTTGCCTTTAAAAGGACTTCCTTTCACACTGCAGTTTTATGACTTTTGCATCAAGAATTTGTCTGCAGAATTATATCTGAGTATGGCAACCAGCTCCATTATCTCAACCATACACACTGTTACAATTAACTTTGGGAAATTAGTGGGGCTTACACAGCTGAACAAATGATTGGCAAACTCCAGTCAATCACCACATCAAAAAGAAAGTCCCAACTGCAAAGACAAACTGCATTAATGCTCTGCAGGAGGGGAACAAGCTGCCTAAAAATGGTGTAATGCGGGAACTGAATGTATTTATTTACTCAGGAATCACAAAAGCTGGTTTATCTGTGCAACCCAGCCTTTTAGTACTTGTCCTGTAAAGAAGCTCCCATCCACAGACCAACATAGTAAAAGCTATTAATGTAGAGTATGTTGAATGCTCAGACTTCAGAAAATGGGTGTAAACTGCCTTCTGTCATACATCCTCAGTAATTAAGCCCATCAGTTAAGGGCACAAAGTCCAAATTTGAGTGGCCCTTGCTAAGAATAAAAAATAAAAATTATCTGCCATTAAAATCCTACAGGAAGATAAGGCCACTGTGTCCCAGATCTACAGGACAGGCTGGGGTACATTTCAACAATTACTGGCACCAATCCCATCCAAATTATTAACATAATAGGTGGTTTTGGCACTCCAGTTACTGTTAGGACTGCAAAAGTTCATAACATTTCAGTTAAAAACAGTCAGATGAGGTTATAGTGCCTGTTCTTAGGCTTGGGTGCCACTGAAGTAGATTTGAGATAAATAGAATAAATACATAATAGACCTAAACCGTCTTTCATAACAGCTTCATAACAGATTCTTCATGTTTCTACAATATATGATAGCTGGCATATAGCCTCTTCATTTCTATTTTTTTAATTGTTTATCATGCTATAATAAGCTGACATAAAAAGTCCTCTTCAGCTTTTGCTAAACTTGCTTATCGTTTTACTACACGCTCACACTATTTCACTTAGAGCAAGACTTTTACACTCGTCAGAGATTCTCCAAAAGTGGCCAGCCCAGACGGGCAACACCGTCCACTCCAAGGAAATGTTTGGTAAAGTGTCCTCTTATGGCAAGCCACTTCTGGCAGAGGCAATTGTACCCATATTTGAATTCAGATAGTGAACTTGTTGGACCTCATTAGCTAAGGAAGCTGGGCTTGGTTAATGTTTTAATACAACTCTCTCAAGAAAGCCCAGCTGCAGCAAGAAGTGGAAGCGGTGATTCAGGAGACACCGCTCACTCCCTCTGAGTCCATCCTGAGGAACTGCTCCAGCATGGTGTGAAGGGACATCATGCTGCTGGTGGTGCTGTCTTTCAGATGAGATGTAAAACCGAGTTCTGACAACTTACAGTCATTAAATATCCCATGGCACTTTTCACAGGAGTACATGTGTTAACCCATATGTCCTGGCTGTATTCCAAATGCATAATTGCATTCTGCCTACCTAAATTCCCTACGCAGTTTCAGTAGCATGCAGTACCATTTATTCTCTTTCTCTCTTCTCCGCAACATTGCTCTTTAGCATTTATGCTCAGGTACAAGAAAAGGCACAGATATGCCACAATCTCTAACTTTTAGCTGGCTGACATAAAAGAATTGAAGGCAACTCAGACTTACAACACAACACACAGAAAGAAAGAGGGTTCCCAGAATTCAAAGCAAAAAAAAAAAAAAAAAAAAAAAAAGCATGGAGCTGCTTAAGCTAGACAGGACAGAAATATCAAGGGCAAGAAAATCTCAGAACTGTTATCTTTCTCAGCTTGTGTCTTAAGTGCCCAGCAGTTTTGAAAAGTACCTCCATTCCTCTAGGTTATGCAGGTCCCAGACCTTCGCAGACTTGTAAAAGGATTGGTAGGATTTTAAGATTGTACTCTGGGACTTAGATACCTAAATTACCCCTAAACTCCCCATAAATTCCACTCCTGAAGACAGGCATCTTCTCTGTTAAATTACAAACAAAGGCATTTCAAGGTCTATTTCTACATCTTACATGTTAAATAGAGTGTATAAAAACATTGATAAAACACAGAATGAAGCCCTAGATGAGAACCCTGGCGTATTCCCAGAGCATCCTAATTATTGAACCACACAATCATTTCCTCTTTCTTTTCCAATAAATCTTGCACTCACTTCATCATAGTGGTCCCGATGCAGAAGGAGTGAAAAATACTTAGAGAGAGCTCAGACCCGTTTCCACACTGCCAATTAATATATTTTCACAGGAGATGGGCAAAAGAGCTTTGAGTTACTCATATTGTCCATATTTCCTTAGTGATGCTCTGTTGACTGGACCACTAGTTCTGAGCTCATGCCACCCGATCTGGTGAAGCTTACAGTGGCTCCTTGCTTTGTGCCCAATGCCATACCTCAGCAAGGGTATGGGCTGAATTTGGCCTTACAGATCACCAAAGGGAGGATTCCACACGGTCTTTTGGCATAAACCAGGGATTAATCTACTTAGTGCAAAGTGGGGGCAATCTAGGGAAGATACAGTCATAAAATTCTTAATGTCAAGGGGACTTTGCTAATAAAATTGAATTATTCAGGGCCTTTCAGGTCAAAAAAAAAAAAGGAAAAAAAGGAAAAAAAAGTGAGCTTTCCCTCAGTGCTTTCTGTGCTTAACTTTTCACTAGAACTTACACTTAAGACCTTTTCAGATCCAGGTGTGAAACTGGTCTGTCCAGATATATTTGCTCTTCTAAAATACATTTATTGACCATTTATTTTATAGATCTTTTTTTCTGCCAGTTAGAGAATAAATAATACAGACACCAACTAAATCAGTCCTGCCTAATTCTTTTCCTGGTACAGGACACACAACTCAGCTACAAAGTGTTTAGACCGCAATTCACTTAACTGAAATTTTCAGCCTAAGTGACCAGCTCCCTCAGATTCCCTGTATAGTCAAAAATGGGCAGTTAGCTGTACATAGTAATTAACTGGTACTAATTGTCCACCAGGGATATCTCTCTTTTTTAGCCCTGGACAACTGGATTCTGAACTTAAGCACCTCATGAAGTTAGATGGGTTAAATCTGACTTATCCCAAACACTTTTTTTCCCCCTTTTTTGTGATAAACACCATTATATTCCTATTGTAAAAGCAGTACAATCAATTACACAAAAGGAAAATTGAAGTGAGCTTCCATTTTTTAGTGAAATTATCTATACTCCCATCCGTAGTCTTATTCTGACCATTAACTCTAATGGTTTTCAGTTGCATACACAGGGAATCAAGCATATCTTCCTGTAGCCAAAATTACTGATTATAATCATATCAGGTGGCAGAGTCGAGTAAGAGATGCCACCTTCACATGAGGTTCATCTTTGCTCACATCTTTCCTCTTCCGAACCAACCTGCTGCCAGCTTTCTTCACTATTAAATTCACTGTATCACAAGGTTTTTTTGAGGACGTACATTCAGGTCTTAGATTATATTGATAAGCTCTCAAAAAAACAAAAGAAACCTAAACTAACCTCCATATACTCTGTGAGCATGACTGCATGAAATAAAGGCAGGTCTGATAAACGTTTAATTAATGTAAATGACATTTTGTAATATATGGCCCTGATTCTTTTTTCACTTATTTTGTTGTAAATCTGGGAAGAAAAAACCTCCATGGATTTTCATAAACTTACTCTGCTCAAAAGCTGATACAGCTGAGAAAGAATCAAATGTTCTTTATTTAAATATTGATTGTGCACTTAGGAAATTAAAATAGTTGTGATGCATATACCAAAAAAATATAATTTTTAATATATATTAACTTCTGCAAGCTTATAGGCTTACAGAGAATTCCAAGTAACTAGCTTGTCTGAAATGAAAACATGGATATTCCTAACAAAAGGGGTTTGTACGTGGGGGATTAGAGGGCAGCAAGTAGCTCAGAAGCCTTTGGAATATCCTGCATAAAACCAGGTCATTTTTTTTATATCTCTCTATATATAAAAATATATAAAACCCTTTAATATAGAACAACAGATTGTCCTAAACTCACAATCCCCTTCCTTCTTCTCCCTCTGACATGCAAACACCTGACACACAAAGGGAGTCACATTCAGAAGGAGATTATGATGCAATGATCTCGTTGTGAATGTTGCATTATGGTTTCAGCATCGCTGTAAGAGCTCCCCTGGCACTTGTGCTTACAGCAATTTGAATTTCTCTGGCAGCTAGGTATGATTTGTGACAGATTTCAGCCTTGCTCTTCATTGAGGGAGTACACTGGCAAGTGTTTGAGGTATTTACCATGGAGATTGGAAAGAAGAAAATGTAAAGAGAAACATTTGAGGTAGCCCTTTTTTTTCTTTCTTTTTTTAAAAAAAAAAAAAAATATTCTTTTTTTTAGCAGTTATTGAGTTATTCAAACCAGTTCTTTTTCATGGCATCATTCTGTGCTTCTTAGGAAAAGTTGTCTCACTATGGTGTTCTATTTGAAGGATTATTCCATTCTCCATGGCAGTGAAACCCTGTTAATCTTAACTACTATTATGAATGCATATATCAGTAGCCAAACGCTCCATGTAGAGAGCAAGGAATCTTTCAATTGATAGTTTGTGGCATGAGTGGAACGAAGTTTGCCTCTACATTCTTTGCACTTGAATTAAGTATCTAAACTTGTTTACATGGTTTGGAAGTTCTTAAGATGACAAAGCACGACTATCTTTTTATCCTGGAAAACACCTTAAAGTCTCCTGAGAAAGCAGGGTCAGTTGGTAGGTTCTGTGTTTGGCACTCCACATTTAGGGCAAACTAACTGGTTCCCAAAGCTGACCTGCAAAGATTGTTCTCAGTATGTCTTCTGCCATAAAAGCAGTAATAAGCATCTGTATGTAAAGTTTCTCTAAAACTTTATTGGTCTGCAGACTAAATCTTATCTTGATTCCTTCCCCATTCCCGTATGTATATACTGGACGTAGTCCCCAGGGAATACAGACAGCTCCATAGCAAAGGCTGCCCTCTGAGCTCAAGCATTCGGGGAACAATGACAACATGCTGCCTGGCTTTGGCATGAACTGATGAATGAGAAATTTAATAGGGAGATATTGCACAGCCTACAAAGAGAAAACCTGTATTTAACAAAGGATTGAGGTTGACCGGGTTTACACTAATAAAGTGTGTACCTCATCCAGTAGAATGGATCCAAACTTCCATTCACATGTAAAAATAGCCTATCAATTAAAGCATATTTCTTCCTCTTTGGCCCTGTTTTTCAATTATTTTATTTGAAACAATAAGTTTGGCAAGTTCTTTTGTTAACACAGTTCCTGTTATTTTAAAAGCAACAGATTTTATGGCCCATGGTTATCATCCGATACTTAAAATATGTACATGAAAGAATGCATAGGAGGTGTCAGGTACACCCTTGGGAGGATAAGAATGTCCACATGGTCCCAGGTCTTCTACAAGTAGCAGTTTCTGTATAATGGGTAAGAAATGTTCTTTCTCATTTGAAGGTGTTCCGTATTCAAAAGGTAGAGCATAAGATATGATTTAAGGATTAACCCTCCGATCTGCCAAGAATCTTCAACTCAGGGTTCCAAACAATCTCAAAATAATTTGAAAAAACACATATATACTTAAGCTATAAAATTTATATACAAAGACAGGATTTTAAGGATGTTTTCGTAACTATGCAAGATATTTTTATTTAGTTCATTTTTACGTATTATAAGCACACAGTCTTTAGAAACTAGTGAAATACTGCAGATTTGATTTATTTTATTTAGAAAATAATACAGTACATCTGTCTTATCATGGGCTTGTTATTGATGGCTACCTGAAAAAGCGGAGCTGTAATACGTATTACGTACAACTTCAAGTTCAAACAGAAAAGAAAACTGTAATATGTTGTAGTGATTTATCAGCATGTATCCTTAAAAATACATACTTCAACTACATTGTTAATAAACAATTAAAAAAAAAGAAACTAACAAACTAACAAATGCCAGCATCTTCGAATACTAAATGGAATTAAATAGAATATGTAGATTTATTTGACCTACCAATTTGGACTGTTTAATTTTTTCATATGACTGTATCTCCTCAGAAAATATATGTCATAGACACAGGCTGTTGAAGAACTGTTCAGAGTGAAGGCAGTTTAAAGAAAATTAAAGATTATACAAAGAAGTAGAAGTAAAATGTAGAAAATATATAACCAGTGCCTTTTCTAAATTAAGATCACCAGTCTATTTAGAGACACAGAAGTGAAAAAGATCATGAATATATGAGAATACGTAACAGTAAGTTTGGCACAACTGTTAGTCCTTCTCACTATACAAGAATGTGAAAATATTCCATGAAACTGAGATACAACATATCAGCACATATCACTTTCTGGAAGAAACAGAATTACTTGTTTTAAAAATATTTATAATCATACAGATGGAAATAATTGAGAACAACAGTTTGTTTAAACCAGAACTTATCACTTAGTGTAGTAGTGGGGGAAAGCCCTCATTACATTAAATATAAGAAACACTTATGTGAGATTAAAAACTTCTCATTTCAGATTATAAATCCTCGCTGACTGATGAAGACTAGTCAGGAACTATTCATGCACAGAAGAAGATGATTCTATATCTGCCCGTTGTCAGTTTTTTGAACTTTCCTCTGATGGGTACTGTGATTGATAGGATACCATGACAAATTCACCACAAGTCCACTCCAGAGTGGAAATACTATGTCACGCTGATACTTGAGCGACTGTCATAACTGAGGAATGCTTTAAAGTATTTAGTCTGACATCACAAAAATGCCATTATTATAAGGATACATCTTCTTAACATGTTGGTTACAACACTTGAAATATTTTTATTCTATTGCTACTGTGCATTAAGAAAAATATTCTTTACTTAAAAGTGATACATATGTGACATATAACACATATTTATATATTTTATTAATATACAGATAGTCATTAACACTCACATTAATGTATATTCATACACTGATATTCATGTATAAAGCCTGTAAACAAATATGCTCATATTAGACTATGTTTGTCTATATAAAAAAATAATGACCAGAAAATGATAAATTCATGCAGAATTATCAAATACTTGAGACAAATAATAAGTTGCATTTGAGGGACAGAAAAAAAATAAAATAAAATAGAATTTCTGTATACAGGTTATTAATTAAGCCAGAGTATTTAAATGTAGTGTTTGTACTGTCTTTCTCTCACTTTCTTCTGCCTTCTCTTTTTTTTTTTTAAAGCTTTGCAGAGAAAGAGCTACTGACTTATTCATTTCAGTTAGCAAGAAATTTCTCAACTTCCTTGGGTGCTTAAGTGCAAGAATATTTTAGACCCCATCTTTGCATATTACTTTATCTTTCAGTGGTAATTAACAGAGTCTTAATCTGGCTAATGTTAATGACCACTGTTCTTTCTTTAAATCCCAGTTAAACCAAGCTTATTAAGGGCCAATTAAAGGAAGTCTTATGTGATCTGAATAACACTAAGACCAATTTTTAACAGCTATAACTCTTTATTTTGAATGATGATTGTGGAAAAAAAAAACCTTCACATTATGGCCTTTGTCTGTTTTAAAATAAACTGTCAATGGCTATTGGGAAGGATGGGGAATCTTAGAAAAAGTCAGAGATATAGCTGAATTCAGTAATATGCAGATTTTCTAAAAAAAAAAAAAAAATTAACTATGTACTACTATTCTCACTTCTTCCCGTAAAAAAGGTAAAATATTACTAATTTCCACTTCATTTTTCATAATGTGACAGCACAAAACTGGAATGATGTTTTGCAGTAACTTTCCAAGTGGTAACAACACAACCTACATATGTATTAACTGAGTACTGTGGACAAAATACAGAAAAAAATCGCTCATCATTTGAACAGGAAATAGAACATTTCTACCTAAATAGGGAAGAATTAATAGGGCTTTTTGGTTTGGGGAAAATCAGGTCGTTTTCTCACTGCTAAACTGAATACAGTTTTTGACTCCAGACTTTTGAAAAGTTTGCTGTTTCCACTTATGTCTAAGGTGACCCTTCTACAGGCGCGTTGTTATAAATTACATCCTACTATTTCCTACGTATCTAAGATTTCACTCATTGCTTAACTTCACCATTACTTCCCTTTCATCTGGACGGAAGCAGTAATGCAATCTGACTATTGCCTCTAGCCACTGAACAAAATATTACTCCTACCACTACTACCTAAAGTCCAAACACCCTAGAGCTAACCTCTGCTGCAGCGAGTCACCGCAGGACCGGTCCTTTGTGTACTCTGCAGCACGCAACAGACCTAATACTATGGCGACAACTCTTAAATTCTGCAGCAGCAGCCACAAAATCCATGGCAACATTAATTCATTATTGTCTCTAAAATACTCTTCATCCCTACTTTCCCACTCCCGCACAAACATATTCAGCCATGACTCATTGCAGAGACGATCACTGATGAAAAATTGATGGTTATTTTTAACAATAAATCCTGAATTATTTTTCTCTGTGCTCCCCAGATAATATGGCTGCAACAGCCCTCAGCCTCTAAAAGAGCTCTGCACAAATCATCTTTCTATCCTGATACCAGAACAGAAGAAAACTTGTATCTGGACTCTCCAGCTCTCAGTGTCCCACTTGTTCCACTCTCCATCAGGCTACTGAGCTCGCTTGTGTCGCATTCAGTTTTCCATCCATCTAGTTATAAGCTGGACCTTGGGTTTGTTGGGTTTTTTTATGTCCTAGTTCCTAGCTCCATGAGACAATACAGCTGTATTGCAGCTGTGAACATAATTATAAAACCAAAACAAAATCCTTTTCAAAATCGAAAGCAGAATATTGCAGAAAATGATGTGGCTACAAGAGTACCAGGTTTTGCTCTACATAACTCATCTGATAAACGGACAGCTGTCAGCACCACTACCACAATAGAGGAGTACACTATTTTTCCCAAATAATTATCAAGGGATGATGAGGGGAGTCAGAAGGGGAACAAAACGCTGCAAAAAACGTATCACGCCACAGCAAAACAGGAAGAGGGCGGTGACATTGTAAAGGAGTATTCCAGTACTGAAAGAGGGGTCGGCATATCATAGGCAAAACTTCAGTTCTAGGTGAGGCCACACCTATGGTACTGGCCACAAAAGAATTTGGAAAATACAAATAAAGTAAGTTTAATGTCATCCCCAGCCATTCACATCTGTTAATCTTGCAAATCAGCTTTTCCATACAAAGGTAAACAAAAGACAGACGGCCCAGAGTCTTAGCCTGCCCTGTGTACATCTCCGTGCGAACCACGCAGCAGCAGCAGCAGACAGAAGAGCTTGCCAGTCACAAAATGAAAGGAGAAGCGTATTCAAAAGTGCCCTTAACTAACCAACACTTTCCCATCCTGATCTTTCTTTCCCTCTTATTCTCTTTTTCCCTTGGTTATCCTCCCTCCCCATTTCCCACCACTATCACTGTCACTGATCATTAGATGGCCCTTTTGGACTTAATGAAAGAGCTTTCTTCGTGCCTCTTCCTCCACTTAAGACTTCAGCTGTACACCAAGGAGTTCAGTCCCGGATCAGAGAGGGTGAGACTCTAGTACAAGCCTAGCTGCCATACCGGTACAGCACCAGTTCTCTGTGTGCCACATGAGACCTCTAGTATGTGTGAGAATTAAGGGTAAGGCCTGCAAATAACTGCAGTTTTTACCGTCCCCTAAATTATATATATATATATATATATATATAAAATCATACTCACACATGTAACATCTCATCTGTTTTGGCAGACGTAACTTAGTTCTGATTATGGAGATTAGAAAGTTATAAAGGCAGGCTCCCTTTGCAAGCTGAGACCTGATGTGTGAGTATCTCTCCTACGCCCTCCATTATTTTTATTTTTTTTTAATGAAAGGTCTGTTAAGAAACACATTTTCATAACTAAAGGCCTCAAGGGACTACTGGGGGTGAAAAAAAAAATGGCACTTTTCTGCCGTGACCACAGCACCAGCTTGCAGCACTTCCACCATGTTGAAGGAGTGGACTATTTGCATGTTATTGCACGTGAGAACCTGGGCAAGAGAGATGACACCAGTAAGGCCTGAACTTCCCTCCACACATCTCTCTTTTTTTTGAAGTCCTTCCAACATGTTGACCTGGAGGAATAGGTAAGGGGGGGAAGGGTGGGAGGAGACGGGAATGTGAAAGCTCCAGTATCCTTAAGAGGCCAGGACCAAAAGCCTGCGATACTGAAAGCAACAAGGGTCTCTTCTATCCCAGAAAACAAAGTAAGCTACTTTGAGAACTGCAGCGAACTGTGTGTATATACCCAATTATCCATTTTCCAGGGTTTTTAAATACTATCTCAGAAAATGCATGGACTGTAAAACATTAATCATTGCCATTTTTGTGACATCTGGCTAGCACTGCTGTACCAACAACTAACAAGTCCAGTCACACTTAAGCTGATTCCTGCAAGGCCACTTATCTGTATTCCGTAGGATGATCCTCAACATCTACTCAATATCAGAAGAAAGGTAGGTCCTTACCCAGTCCTAGCTCAGCTCTGGCCATCCGAGCCAGAAATTAGAAATCATTGGTGCACAGGCACCTGACTGAGGTCTTGCATGCAGCCAGGGTGGTTTCATCAAGGTTTACTGGTTAAGCTCCATGTCATCATAAGACTATACTATTTTCCAGTCCTTGAAGTAACACAGTATCCATATGGTATAATTACTTCACCCAAAAGTGACTCAGCATGTTTGGGAGAGCACTGCACAGAAAGAGAAATTCTACATCCATGGCATCTATGGCATCATTGCTCCATAAACCACATTTGTGGATAAATAAAAAATTACCTGCCTTCTCTATCATGTAAAGAAACTACTCCTAAATCTGATCTGCATACAAAACCAGTTGAAAAATCCTGTATATTTGCAACCACCTTGATGTGGTACATCTCTGGAAACAAAGTGAATGGGGACTCCTAAGCCATCACGAACATTACATGGATTTCAAAAGGATGGATATAGGTTTCTCAATCATTAAGAAGAATGTTGGACCTAACATAATAAAAGTGTCTGTACAGGAGGAAAGAAACAAGCAAGTGAAGGGAGGAGAAGAGAGATTTAATGCAACTGTCCTGGACATGAAGCTTGTGAAATTGCCTTGAAGAGATGTGTAGTGAAGGTTTTTGGTGAGTTCTGCAGAGCAGATAGAAGATACATTACCGCAGCATCACCTGCTTTCGCTCCATGGGCTGAAAAACTAGATTAGACCTTCAGTCTGCAGATGGAAAAGACATGGATTTTTCTTTCAGAAACTCTCCACTTCTTAGTGTTCCTGACTCCCCACTTGCTAATTTAAACTTCTGGACAGACCTTTTTCTGTCCAGATCTTTCATCTGTCTGCTTCGTCATTCTCCCTCCATATAACTGGGGCATAGGAACTAGAGATGTCAGGTTGTTTTTCTTTTTTTTTTCCTAAGGATGCCTCAGGACTGACTGAACAATTACTACTGCAGTCATACTACTGCAGGATTTTTTTTTTTCCCTTTGGAGCCTAATGGATTTTAAAGCATCTTGGAGTTTTAGTTCAATTGACAGGAAAATTTGGAAGTAATGCAAAGCCCTATCCCTTCTTAACTTTGGAGGACTGCTAGGAAGCATATGGCAACAGTAAATGAAGCACAGAATTTTGCTGGCAAATTTTGCATCTGAAAAAGGCACACAGGTCTCCCTCTGGTAACTTTTGCCTTGGTGTGGGAAGAAGGAAGGAGAAAGGCATACTCAAAGGCCTTGAAAAGAAGAACCGAATCTTACAACAAATTGAGTCCTACAAACTTTATCCAATTCCCTGGTGGGCCAGTGTAGCTGGGGAGGCTGGGAAGATTTTCAGTGTTTCAGAAGCTTTCCAGTTAATAAAAGTTGAATCTGCTGCTTAAATCCATTCCTGCATCTGTCTTCATTCGCTTGAGTGTCCTAATCAAGTGTCCATTTAAATAGACTGGTGGCATTTTGAGATGCCATCTACTCACACCAAGACGAAATCTTCCATTGTGGAGTAAAAACAACTGCATAGATAAAATATTCATATATCAGAAATAGTATTGGCTCAAACTCCTATCTAAGACCCATTTCAGACTTAGTATACTTCATAACAGAAGATGAATTATAGTGCTCCACAGAGGTAATCATATACAGACGGGGGTAAACAAGCCACATAATAAACAAATACTTAATATGTAACTTTTAAGGCCTGATTTTTGTCATCTAATTCCAAATACGAGTTTTAGAGGAGACATGCTAGAAAATTAATATCATTGGTAATCTATAGACCACTTTGGGCTAATTTAAAGCTCAAATGTGTATTTGTTTTCTGTATAAATTTCTTTCTTATTATTCTCAATAAGATACACTCAGCACGATAAAAAGAAGGACATTACCAGCAGCATTTTCAATCATGGGGGCTATATATTCAA